>OVBA01006676.1:515-16390 GCA_900406435.1 Lepidium aucheri
GAACCAAAAATGGACTATAAAAAAATCTCATTTAACAAGAGAAAAATATGAAGATGTCAAGTATGTCTATATAATGTCAGAAAAATGTTAATCCAATAAAATATTATTGTCAAAAACATTATATGTCTATTTTGTCAGCATAGATAGGATTGCCGTCACGATCGCAACGGTGACCCTTTCCACATCCTCTCTTGTAAGGGTTGGCTTCTTGCTTTTTACAAGTTTCAGGCCTCAATTTATTATAACCGGGATGTTGATTCCTCCCCATACTAGGATAACCAATGTGTCTTTTTGCCTCTGTCTCCGTAAAGGCAAAAGCCAAAAGCAATACCAGAACAAGAGATAGGATAAATTTGACACTAGTTGACATCCCCATATTTTTCTTTATTTATTTTTGTTTTTTGTTTTCCAAACTGATTAAATATATATATAAATAAAACTTATAAAAAAACTCTGATGACGAGTTTAATTTATTTTGTTTATTTATATATATATTTGTATTTGGAATTGGCTTTGTGAGTTATAACTTAGCGTTTGTTGGTGTTTATATAGTAGACAAGAGATGTAAAACTTGGTTATTTTTGGATGAATAATTTGTGACCACATAGTTTTCTTTTAGTAAATGAATGTATTTTTTAGTGAGCACTACAAATATATTTACTCAATATTGACTCTTTCAAATTTGAATTGCTACAATTAGCTTTAATTGAGCTAAAAATGATGGTTTTACTATATCTAACGAATGATGTTGTAAAGTAATTATTTTGGGATTTTATGAGATCACAAGTCCTGATTTTTTAAACAAAGAGGTGTTGCTCAAATTTAGAAACTTGCTCATAACTTTTTTTTTGGTTTTTATCAAGTTCATAACTTGAGTGACCAATAAAGACTGGAAGGCAAGTAAATGCAAAATTAGTTTCATCTGATAGCTTTAAATTTTGATTTGTCTTTCTTCGAGAGAATTAAGAGCTAATACTGAAATGAGACTTAATCAACTGAAACCAAAAATGGTAGTACTAAATATGTTACAAATGATACAAAGTTTTAGCCCTGCAAATACGGGTTATACGCAAGTGGCCTTTAGTCTAATGGCTGGTGGTAAGTCCACTAAAGACAGGCGCACATGCATCAGGGATCGAGTCCTATCACCTACGCGATTTATGTAGGAATTTGGCTAATGGGTCGGCCTTTATGACCCATATTTGTATTTCCGTTGACAAAAAAAAATACAGGTTATACAGGTCGGATCGGTTCAGGTTCGTCGGTTATCAGATAATTATAGATTTTTCAGTCTGTTCCGAAAGTAACCGAAATAGAAAAATGTATCTGGTCAAGTCGGGTATCGGGTTTTTGGGGAAAAAAAATTTGCTTCGGAATCTACCTGAAATCGAAGAAGGAGAAGAAAAAAAGAAAAAAGAGGAGAAGAAGTAGGTTTAGATGAATTTCGGTTATCGGTTAACTATTCGATTAACCCGACCAAACCGATCCGAAATGATAACAGAAATTCTAATTAAACCATAGCTGGTTAAACCGAATTAAATTTAGATAACCAAACCGAATTGTCCAAATTCCAGTTCGGTTCAGAATTCGGTTCGGTTAAAATTCTCAGGACTACTAAGTTTACTTTAAACACGTCCAAGTTATTTTGTGTTTTATGGGCTTGAAACTTTGAATAGTATTGCAGACTTTTGTGTCTACCTGCAAGAAACTAAGGACCAATGATAGGATCACAAGCCAAAGCTTGACATACTATTCATGTAGTTATGATGTCAATTTTAACCACATTATTGCCAATGAACTCAAATGTCAAGTAAAATATATGACCTGTATGCATAAATCTGCATTCTGAATCTTAGGTCCCTAACCAAATTGAACCTAAACAACAATCCATGTATATGTCTAAACTTCACAATTCCCAAAGAGGTTACTTGCATTATAGAGACAATGAAGCTACTAATTGCAAAGAATAGGAACCACAAACAACATTAAAACTTGAACATTCAAATACAAGTTGAAAGTTGCAATCTTTTAAAGCAATTTAATTTCTTTCTTTTTGCTATGAAAAACTCATCAAATCAATAATCCAATTGAGAGTGTAAGGATCAACGTTGAGAGAAAAGAGATCGACTTATGATTCCAGTAGCTTCAATGTAACGATCAACACATCTAGAAATACAGCTACTTTCACTCCCACTAAGGCTTGATCCTGGCTTCGTTATGCACTTATCAAAACATTTTCCTCTCAATGTCTGCACAAAACACAACAAAACCAAACCTTTTGATCATTGAGAATCGATTTAGATCAGAATTAAGGTTATTGCTTAACTAAGAACTACTGATTGAGAAAGAAGAAGAAAATTAGAAAGAGATGGACCTCGATGAACTCTTCGGCGTAAGCTTGAGCGAGCTGAGACTTGATTTGATCCATCATAGCATCGGGAGAAACAGATCCCATTGACGGCGAAGAAGAGTAAGAATCCATTTTTCTCTCACAGAATCAAAGCTTTCTCCGATGAAAGAAACCCTAAAAACCCTTATTCCACTTCTTAAACTAGGTTTTGATATATTGGGCCTTAAAAGCCTTTTTAGTATTCAATTTGTTAATGGGCCTACTCATTCATATCCATATGTCGGTTCAACATGAAACAATTGAATATGAATCTTCACCGAGACTCTAGGCTCAGAATCATACATAGACTCAAAATCATACATGTTGGTGAAGCATAGAGTTTTAACATGAAGAAGCATAAACATAAAAAAAAATGATGAAAGTATATGCTTTTAATATTAAGTGTATGATATATGATTGGCATAGTAGTAAGTAATTAGATTTAAAAATACAAAACTAGACATTATAATTTATATTTAGTATTATTGGTAGAATTTAAGGTAAATTATAATTTAATTATGTTTAATATTTTATACTCGGGAAAAACTCATTTTAAGAGCATAGAGCCATTGAGCATTACGGAGCCTTCTATGCTCTATTTTATGCTTACTTAAAATAATGTTGATTGGTAATTTAGAGCGTTATGCCAACTATTATGTTTTTCCAATCAAGTTATATATGTCACTTGAATACGCAATGGAATGTGTTCTCTGAGAAGTCATATGTTTTCAGCTTAGGGGTCTTAATTTTGGAGATCATGAGTGGGAGAAAAAACTCAAAACAGTTACAACAATGAGCAAAATTTGAGTCTTTTAGCTTATGTAAGTCTACTTCTTCTTCTTCTACAAGAGCTTCTACTTAAAGGAATTTTCACTTCTCTTCGACTTCTTTTCGTCTTTCTTAGGCTCAGAAACTATGGACAGAAGGAGATGTTACAGTTCTAGCAGATCCACAAGTTTTTGAGGAGTCTGTCAAGAATGAGATACATAGATGCATTCACATAGGCCTCTTATGTGTTCAATATGAGGCAAATGATAGACCAAGCGTTTCAACAATGATTTGGATGCTTACTGGTGAGAATGCAAGCCTTCCAGAGCCAAAGCAACCCCCTTTTATAGCTGAGAAGAAGTTTCTGACACTATCAACCTTGTCACCCTCACATCAGTCTCAGGATGTTAATAAGCTCGCTTCATACAAACACATCTGTGTTTCTGAACATTGATCTCGACTTAAGTTTCACATCTGTGTTAGGCTCACTAAGGTTTCTCGATAAGGGTTGAGTAAACTAAAATACACCACAGCATTCAATAGACTTCAAAAGACTTTATAGCAGAACGAGAATATTCAACTGTCCAAATAACTCTGAGCAACACCAAATAAAATAGAAATCAACGAATACTTAAAAGGCAACAAAATAATGTCTAAGCTTTGACTCTACCAAAGAACTTGGCTTTCTCTCGAACGGTTTGGAAACGACCGTGACAAAATTTAGATGAAGTGTCAATGAACTTGAGCTTGATCTCCTCCAAAGCAACTCTCGAAGTCTGTTTGACCAAAGTCTGTCTCAAAGTCACCACACGTTTCTTAGGCCCCACGCAGCATCCCTTCATCAGCAAAAAATCTTCTTTCACTATCCCATAGTGCGGGAATCCTCCAATTGGTGTGATATCCTTCTCAGTTCTGTCGAGAAAAGAATAAGACAAAGACAAAATATCAACACCTACTCAAGTTCGATACTCCCTTAGACAGATAGTTTATCTTAAGATTGCTTGTTTAGTTTTACCTGTCAAACTCGGTCATGGCTGAATGAGTCTCCTGGCCAATTTTACCAACACGGTAAATTTTCTTGTTCATCTCAGTACGGTGGTGGTAACCGTTTTGTCCAGCCCTAGCGACCGTGTAGGAGACTCTAGCTGGATGCCAAGCACCTATACAGGCTACCTTACGGAGCCCACGATGAGTCTTCCTTGGAAGACGAGTCACACCCCATCTTGTAACTACACCTTCATAACCTTTTCCTTTTGTAACACCAATTATATCAATCATCTCATCCTTCTGAAAGATTGCATCTACAGGAACTTGCTTCTCAAATAGACTGTATGCATAGTCAACCTTTTTTGAAATATCTCCACCATTGATCTGAATCTCAGTCAGATGTGCCTTCTTCTGCTTTAGGCCTTTCAATTTTCTTATCTAAAAAATAATCCAAAGTAATCAGAAACAAATTAAAGTACTGAAACTAGTGTTTTTTTTTGAGAAAGATGGATACCTGAGTGTGAGCAAGAACTCTGATGACAGTGCAGTACTTCTTCATCTTCTCCAATTGACTTTGAATGTCTTTTTTACCTTCGTCAGTTTCATGCTTCTTTGAGTATCTTGTGAAAGCCTTCTTCTTTGATCTGGACCAGTTCTTGTAGAACCTCCTCTTAACTTCTTCGCTCAAATGCTGAGCCCACACAGTGCTTAAACTACGCATACCACGTGGTGTCTTCACATAGCCAACCACACCAACAATCACCATCGGAGGAGTCTCAATCACAGTCACAGCTTCACATGTTTCCTTCTTGTGGAGCTCTGGCAATAATATATATAGACATCAGCACAAATGGAAAATATTGAGTAAGCTCAGTGAATCAATAAAAGAACAGAATTAAAACACACTTGATCCAGGTTTCTCGACTTCTCTAACAATGTGAGTCATTCCAGCTTTATATCCCAGGAAGGAGGTGAGCCTGCAAGGCTTACTTGGATCATCCTTAGGGAACGCCTTCACTGTAAACACAATCAATGCATATCAAATCAGAACTACGCAAGAAACATGAAATGAAGGTGCTTTTAATATCATGTACAAGAAACAAAACATAAACATGCACACGATTAATCCTACTAAGTACATAAGATAAGATACAGAAGCTGCATAATTGTTGAATGAATACAAATAGCATCCTAATATTAACATCTAACTCCAAGCACAACTACCTTTTCCACGATGTCTGTTTGCCCTCTTCCTCGGAAGGAAACCCAAAGAACCATGTCTTGGATGCTCAAACTTTCTGTGAGACATTCTTTAAACGAGGAACAAAAACTGAAGAGAATAAGATAAATTTTTATAAATCCAAATCAGGTTTTTAATTGACATTGCTATGTAGCAATCACAATATAAAACAAAGATGAAAGGTGACAATAAGGATGCAGTTGATCCCATATACATAAAACAAAAAACAAACTCAGATCAATGAGCAACGAGTATTAGCAGATTAACATAAATATAACTATAAAAATGAGAATTACATGAGGACCAATAAATTGAACAATGCACAACAACCGAGTATGAAAAGAATCACCAAAACTAAACCAAACAAGAGGACTTTAGCAGACAAAATATGACAACATAAGATACCCTCAAAGAGTCTGGACACATGAACGAAATGTTCCCTCGATCAAAGGCCTATGGCATCATTACGATAGCCAAATCTCAAGCTCATTTATGTATTCCTCACCAAAAACCAGATTTTTGAAAAATGGTCTCCAGCAATAGAGCAGATCAGAGATTCCGGCCTTGATTTTACAAAGTTTCCGAGGGTTTTCAATTCGTTCATAACCAGAGCAACTTGAGAATATACAGATGAACATACATGACCAAAGCATACATTATTCATATTAAAAAAGGAACATTTAAGCAACTAGACAATGAATACATAACTATGATCAACACAGAGAGACAAGATAACATTTTGTTGAGCAGAATAAGTGAAACCATAGTAACAATCTCAGCATCAAAGTAACCAATCTCAGGAAGATTTTCAATAAGTAAGATCTGAGAAACTAAACTCAAGAGAAGCTTGTGTACCTCTAAAACTTGGACGGCGATAAGAGGAGAGAAAATGAAAGGTGAATTGTTTACATGAATAAATAAGGTATATATAATCTCTTGCTGCCTAGGGTTTCTAACTTAAGGCTAAGACCGTATAAATATGGGCTTTGTAGGTAGGTACAAATAGCCCGGCCCATGATTGTTATAAACTTAATAAAGTCCATTTCCAAAATGTACAAAGCACTTTTATCTTTTTAATAAACTTCATTCATTAAATTGAAAAAAAAAATAAACTACGGCACTTTCACCTACAATTTTATCAAACTAAAGAGTGTTTGACAAAAAAAAAAGAGTGTTTTTCTTATATTTGACCAAAAGAAAAATCAGTGTGTTATTATTTGACAAAAAAAAATATGTTGGATTTTTTTTTTCCACCTTTAGAAAAACCTTAATTTTTTTTTGAATTTTTTCCTTAAATAAAAAAAAAAACATATTTTATAGCTATGGATTTAATTTGTAAAATACTGCTAACTATTACCGTTTGACCAAGTTTAGTCATAACTCATAAATTATTTCATGAGTCATAAGTAAAGAAACTTGGAAAATCAAGATCTATATTCAAGATCTTATTTCCTTTTATTCTTGAAAACTAGTTAGTGATCTTATTTTTTTTTATTCTTGAAAACAGTTTGTATTTTTAACTAACACAAAACAATATTGAATATGATAATGAAAATTATTATTACTAGAAAATAATGAATGTGAGGACCTCAAAATCTTTTATCTACTTTCACATCCTATTTATTATACATAGTTTACAACAATTTCTCCTTCATTGATTCCTTAATCTTAATCATTTAACTATTCTAGTACAAGTAACGTACAAAATTTTCTCAGGATCGTTCATTTAAGAAGTATAAAGTTCTTTCCGACAAGTAGATGAATGATATAGAACTTAAGATTCCTATTTTGGATTCATCCATGCTAATTTTTTATTACAAGAAATTTTTCAATGATGCACGCAAGGAAATGATAACGGAAATAGAAAGAATAGTGATTCTCACTCATAAATATGCTATTATTCAAAGGAAACTAGTTCCAAAATAACTTGATGATCTTGTAACTTTTACAATTTCATATTCGTTACATTATGAAACTCTCACTTAACCTTCATATTTACATCATTTTCAGCAAATTTGTTAATCCATCTATCTTTCAAATTTGATACAGCGAAATTATTGATAGAGGATTTAAGCGATTCTGAAAAAATTCAACTAACTTTCTTCTTTAAGATAGGTAATATATATCCGATTTTCCTAAAAATATATTGTGTTTTATTAATAAATATTGCTTAATTATCATAGCGTTTACAAAACAAAATAAATGCTAAAATTTCCTCATTAAAAACAAATAAATATAAATTTCTAGTACAGTTATACTAATTTTAAATGAAAACCATATGTAACTATTTATATTTATCAAATACAGACACGAGTAAACGGAATATCAATACTTATACATTATGATATTTATATATATAGTCAATTTATTTATTTTTAATTGATTTTGAGTTGGAATCTAGTAATTGTGATTATGTATACCAACATGATTGTAATTTATTACTTTTATTTTTGGTTAACTATAAGAGTTTCGGATCTCTGACTAGTAGTTTTCTTCGGTTTCAAGAACCAGTCGTTAATAATACTACATTTAAAGCGTAATTCACCTCTGCCAAAATGAAGTTGAACTCATAATCTTATTGTTCGAAAAGGTAACCACATCAAGAACCACTTAATAACACGATTGTGAATAATCATCACATCCCTAAGTTTCAATTGATTGTGATTTAAATATTTAGAACTTACGGATGTGATTATTATTCACATTTGAAAATTGCAAAAACAATAGTGGTAGATGTTTCCATATCAAAGCCAATTGCATTAATAGTTTATACAAAAACCTATAAGGCCAATCCTAATACATTATATTTTCGATATTTATGACAATTTTTTGAATGGGAGTCATATATAGTTACTCTCACTATGTCACACTTACATGGACACTTACATATATATATATATAACCATATACAAACACACACACACACATGTAATTATTTGAAGTTCATTAAACCCTAATCTCACGATCTTAACGACCCCGGAGCTGACTTTCTACCACTCCGATTATCCCTTCTTACCTTCGGCGAAGCCCTTCCATTAAAAGAACTCGGCGACGGTGGCCAATGACCGGAGGAAATGGCCATGTCCTTATGATGTATGAGACTCTCTAAAGTCTCCACAACGACAGGCATTTTTGGCCTGTCTTTTGGGTTAGGGCTCACACATTGTAAGGCAAGAAGAGCCGTATCTTTAGCAGCCTTGACGGAGTATTGACCGGCGAGTCTCGGGTCCATAACACATCGGAGACGACGGCTGCTTGTTAAGTAAGGCTTTGACCAGTCGATAATGTTTTGTTGGTTTTTTGGCCGTGACTTTTCTGTGGCTCTTCTTCCGGTTAGGAGTTCTAGTAAAACGACACCGTAACTGTATACGTCACTCTTTGTTGTTAAATGCCCTGAAAATATTGCTCCCATGCGTTACATAGTTGGTACAATATTGAATATTAAGGAAACATCCAATAATAATATTTGTTTGGCTCTTGACTAAAAATAATAATATTGTTTTGGCCTCTAACCAAAAGAAAACAAAAACAACCATTTGTCTACTTTTCAAAATAACAAAAATTATAGGTTTCGATAAACAAAAAAGAAAAAACTCGATTGGTTCTGATTTTCAGTTTGAATATGAACAGCGAAAGAATGACTTATCAATTATGTTTTTTTTTGTCAATATTGGACTACAATTAGCCGACTTATTAGTCAAATTCCTATATAATGTAAGGGGTGAGACTCAATCCCGAGATGTGCAAATGGTCTGCCTTTTGTGGATTTACCACTTACCAGTAGACTAAAGACAATTTGCACCTATCGATTGTGTTTAGCAAAGAAACATATATATTTATATAACATATATATATCAGTTAATATGTAATGTTATACCATACTTATATTTTATTTTACTGACTTCAAATTAATTTTTGAGACAAAAGATAACAAAATAAGTGAGTATGTGAACCTGTTGAAACATATTCAGGAGCAGCATAACCATAAGTGCCCATAACTCGAGTTGTGACATGAGATTTGGATCCTTCTGGTCCCATTTTTGCCAAACCAAAATCAGATAATTTTGCTGTAAAATCCTGAAATTATAAAATAGAAATATTATTATGATAACTACTAAATTAAAATTATTTTCTAAATCATTAACTTTGAAATTACCGAATTAAGAAGTATATTAGAAGTCTTAAAATCGCGATAAATAATTGGACTCTCTAAATTATGCAAAAACGCCAAACCCTTAGCAGCTGCGACTGCGATCTTCAGCCGCGTCACCCACGGCAACGATAGCGATATTCCTAACGATATAAAATAGTAAATATTATGTAAACATGATTAAGTATCATATAATAAAACAATTATTTTAAAATTATATAATATAGGCTAAGATGTAAGTGGTTTAATTGGCTTATCCCTGATTTAGCTTGACACTAGGCGGATGTTCAAATTTTGCCAGTTCCAATATAAACAATTTGACTATAGATCGAGTTTTTGTCGATCTTATTAATAAAATGAATGAGTAAAGTTGAAAAGAAAATCATACGATATACACAATTATTACGTTTGAAGAGGTGATTTTCCAAGCTACCACGTGGCATGAACTCATAAATAAGAACTCGTTCTTCTTCTTCACAGCAGTAACCGATGAGTTTGACTAAATTTGGATGCTTTAATTGTCCAAGAAGTATGACCTCAGACTGCATATAAACCATAAACAAAACAATAATATTATATCAACATTTGATTTTCAAATGAAATTCTTTTTTTTTCAACAATTGGATAACAAGATGTGATATTATTATGCATAATTACGTCACTAGATAGAATCAAATTTCTAGTAAAAAAATAGCTGCATATATAAATTAATATTTCATCATTTAATCAAAGTATTTTTCCAAATAATTTTTTTTAACAGTTCAATAATATTAGGAACCACGAACAAAATTTTACAACATTGAAACATATGTTAACTTTCTAATACTACGAGTAAAATCATGAATATGTATATTTATGGAAGTCAAAGTGGTTTTACCAACTATTGATATTCTGCTGTCAAAAATATTATTTTACGTTTTAGGTGACACCGAAAACAGAAACGACAAAATCATATGCCAACTTAATCCATATTTAGAAAACAAATATAGTTTTATTGCCTAAAGTATTCGACGATAAAGACATGATACCAAAAAAAAAAAAAGACACGAGTCCAAATGATTTTTGACTTAGAAATACAAAAAAAACTGATGAGGAGTAGTTAATTTGTTTTATAATTTGTATTTTGGGGTGCCATATGGTTTAAGCACATAATTAATAGGCAAAAAATGGTCAAAAAAATATCGAGGACAAATGATCTAGTGGTAATGGTCACTTTACAAATTCAAATTCTTAGGTAATAGGATTCAATTCTTCTTGGATACAAAGGAAAGAAAAAAGGATTTTAAGATATGTTATGGATTGAGATTTGTCGATCCAGTTGCAGTACGGTTGAGAAAAAAAATGGTGATAAGATAACTAATAGGGAAGAATAGCAAAATTATAAAAAAAAACTCGATAATTAATCAAGCATGTAATTATTGGTAAACGTTCTTACAAGCCATTCACGATGTCCTTGAAGTCCTTCAATGTCCAATAACTTGACAGCAACAGGTTGAGCTTTGAGACTTTGTCGGAAATTCTCATCAATATAACCTTTATACACTTTACCAAACCCACCTTCTCCAAGAAGATAGTTCCCAGAGAAACTTTGAGTAATCATCTTGAGCTCACACATCTGAAAATCCACTAAATCCGCACCAAGAGTTTGTGCAAGATCTTCATTGATCCTAGCTGATGAAGAACGGCTTATATCAGCAAAAGAGACTCGTCGGAAAGAAGGAAGTGGTCCGAGATGGTTCTTAGAGAACTCTGATCTCGAAGAACGTCGACAACGGCTAAGATTGCCAAAGACAGTTTGGTCATTGACAGAACAACAGTTTGAAGCAAAGGGTTTCCATAATGGTGAGGATTTTGTGGATGATATTGTTGAAGAGTCTCTCATTGGAAAAGATTGTTTAACCAAAATGTTTTTGTGTTGTATGTGTTTAAGTAGGAGTCAAAACTATGGTGGGTGGGTTGGGTCTTATTTATAAGTATGAGATAGTGATCGACTATTCGTTTATAAATAAATAAAACATAATTAAAATAGTATTATGCAGATCAGAAATGTGCACCGTGCACGTAATAAATAGGTTTTATTGTCATTGGATCAAAACTGATTCATAGTTTAAATTCGGTTATGCAGAGCAGAGGAATACCACTAATCAGAATCAAATTTCGGTGAAAAAAATGCGAAAATAGACATTAAACCATTTTGTCAACATAATTTATTTTTGTGACACATAAAACATATATTAGACTGTCCGTATTTGAATTAAGAGTCTTTTATTCAATAATTTTTTCTTGGTTATAAAAAACTATAAATATAAAATAAATTTAAGATTTTTTTTTTTCATCGACGATTAGATTGACAAGATTCGATGTATAATTCAAACTATGACCTTATTATATTGGGGTATCGGTCTATCGAAAGTCGAACTACAATGATAAAGGCTGCATATGTAGATATTAACCGATATTAATCACTTAGTCAAACTCATTTCTAATAAAAATTATTTATAAATTCATTAAAAATTAAGAGGTCGAATAATCATTCTTTTCATATCAATAATTACTTTAATTACCATAAAAAGAGGAAAAATTTAAATTCATTAGGTCAGCTAGCTATATTGTAGACACACAAAAATATAATTAAAATAGTAAGGATATACTAAAAAAATGTGAAATTGCAGTTTTGATATTATAGTTTTGAATTTAAGGATAACAAACTAAAAATGAACAGGAAAGAGTAGGAGAGTCTTTCTACAACTGCCCTAACCACTCTACTCAAACTTGGAGTTTTGCGTCATCATCTCTTATCTTTTGACTCATTGTAACGTTGTGTACATTTGCGTGTGTGTCACATTTGACTAAACTTATATTGTAGTAAAATTTAAGATACAATATTGTTAGTATAATCGATTTAAAAATCTTGGACTAGTTTAGACTTATAACGTAGAAGTGTAGTGGATTTGTTGTATTGGTCACAAGTAGATGTTGGATTTTATAGGAAATAGTATTTTTATTACATAATCAACTTGTCAATTCATAAGTTTTGGACTTCTAGTGAGCCATAAGTTTACCACAATTTCACTAGTCCCTACATCCTTTGCTCTCTAATTTTTGAGGTTGAGTGCAACTGTAACAAAATTCTTCACCCTTCATATGTTTGTTCTTTTGATTTTTTGGGTGATCTCAACGAATATGACTAATTTGACTAGTTAAAACTCATAAAACAAACATGATTTTCTAGAGTTAAACTCTAGTAATAAAAACCGTAGAGATGGTTCATACACCATTCATATTAAAAATGAAAATGTGAACTCTGCACACCACTATCTTCAATTACTCAGGTTAGTAACAATCTCTACTAAACCATTAGATGTTAAACAAAACCAAATCTTCTATCCAGAGTCGTATTTATGTACAAAATAAAAAAAATTTGCCTTGAGTCCTTAAAATTATATATTCCTTCTGTTTCTAATTAGTTGATGTTTTACCTGTCTTACACATTAAGAAATTTTGTAAAATGACTTTATACCTTTATTTTTTACTTAGAGAAAAAAAAATTAAAGAAGTAAGAAAAGAAAAGAAAAAAATAAATGAAGGCAAAACAAAAAAAATTATTGTCAAATATCCATTGGAAATACAAAACATCAATTATTTAAAAACAAAATTTTTTCTATAACATCAACTAATAAAAAACAGAGGGAGTATATTTTTAGGGTCCTTAATCTTAAAAGTGTGACGTAGCATATTAATAATTAATAGACTCTCAAAGTTTGAACATTGAAATATATATATTTAAAATTTTACACACATAAACAAACTAAAAACAATTTATCTAAACATTTTTCTAACCAGTCAAATTTCTTTAATTTTTGTGAGGCTATCCATTATTATTTTCTTTAAGTTTATTTTGTTTTATTAATAGACTTTTATTGATAAGATCTCTTTTACTGAATTCGTCTTAAATCTCTCTAATTTTAGGCACCACACTGCTTCTATCTATCTTTTGCAAACTATTCACCCTACCATTTATGAAGTTATTTACTAAACCGTGCACACTTATCACTAGGGTTTTGTAACCTTTATATATCTAATACTAAAGAATAAAAATTGTACAAAGAGATTCATTCCTCAACAGATGATTTCTTTTTTCAGGTTTATTTTGTTTAAATTCTGATAATTCTTAGTTGTGAAGAATCATATGAGTAGTTAAAGAGAGATAATGGATGATGTATGCAAAATTGGATAATGTCTGCTAAAAAATTCTTACAAAAAATAAAAACTTTATCATCCCGATTACGCTTATTCCTGCTCCACTTTTTCAAAACTATTGGCTATTCTATTCCATCTTATTAAAATAAAATTTTCAGGTAGTATTTGATAGAATGGTTTTCAGATGAGGCTCTAAATAAAACATCCATTCATATATTTACAATATAATTAACATATTATGTAAGTATTCAAAAAAATCCATAAATTATATTTACCAAAAAAAAAAGCCAAATGATGCTGGTACATGAATCAAGCGAGAACAATTAGACAAAACTCGGAAAAGTATCAGAAATGTTAGAGTGGGATTTAGCACAAAATGTAAAGGAAGATTTGAGCAAGGTTTCTTGTTACGTTAGGAGAGAAGGAACAGATCGCTCGAATTTGAGATGATCGGGTTAGATTCTTATTGATTAAACTTAAAGTGTCCAAAAGAAATCTTTTTTTTCAAGAACTTTCACATCTATTTATAGAACATAGAGGCGGTTACAATTCCTTGAAATTAGAAAAGATAACATTTGTCTGACTTTCTTTTCATTCTGTTGATCTGTTGAGGAGGAGTTTTTCCGAGTTACTTCTAGCCGAGTTTATAACTTAAAGGTTTTCCGACCAACAAAAAAAATCAATTTAATGATGAAAAATAAGTTCTATTGTATGGCCGAGCTCCGACCTTGGCAGATCCTAGTCCGAACCAATATTATTTTCAAAACTGAACCAAACCAAACAGAGACAATTTGTGCCAAGCTGGGTCGATCTTCTGACCTCAGCCTTGGCCTATCGTGAATTTGTATAGCTTACTATAATGGGCCAAGTTCGGGTCTCGTTTCGAGTATACCATCAAGATTATTTGTAAACCATCAAAATTTCTCCAGTATTTCAAATTTATACAAAGAAATTGTATAGTCTTTAAAGTGTTTGTCTTATTCAAACTTATTCTAAATCAATTATTTATATGCTCATAAGAACTTTAGATTTATTAACACAATTTTCTTTTATTTAACTTTATTGCTTTTCTTTCTTTCTTTTTATTATCACTTTCTTTATCCACTAATTAAAACCTAATTAAAAGAGTGGCCTGGGCACAGGTATCTCAACAATTTTTTATTTGTATAGTATAATTCTTATATTTTTAAAATATATATATTGTGATTTGACTGATAATCGAACAAAATTTACGTAATATAATTGTAGAGAAAAAAATCTCTAATTTTTTTTCCTTGTCCTAAATATGTAAGTTATAGCCGAGTTACTCAATATGATGATTAGGATGATCTATCTAACGATTTAGAGCACCAGAGTATAATAAAAAGGGATTTTAGGATGTAGATTAGGGCATGGATCGGTATTTGTCGATTCAGTTGTTGACAAAAAAAATGCAATTTATGTAGAGAAAATAAATCTTATTTTGTATTTTGACTAAAAACAAATTGTATTCTGAAATAGTAAAATGAACTGAGAAGTGAGAGTGGAGTGTGACTGTTATATTTAGCTTTAACTTTTTATTTTTTTCTTTTAGACTTACCAATCAGCAAACACTTAAATTACACAACTTTACCCTCCACTATCAAAAGTTACATCGAGCCACCACACTACTTTATGATTCTATCCTTATCACCCCCAAAATTGTTAAAATTCTATAAATAAACCAACCCATCAGATTGAAACTTAAACTTCCTCATAATTCACTTTCAAGAACAAAAATGTATGTGACGAGGACTTTATCACAGTACAGAAAACATCAGAAGACACTTGCGGAAGAGTCACCTGAGGGTCCGTTTTCCGGCGTTCTGGTTATTACAGATGAAGAAGCAGAAGCAGAGGACACGTTCTGTTTTGGGATGTGTACGAGGACCAAAATCGAGAAGCTTCCATTCCCTCAAGACAAGATTGTATCAGTTGTTCACTTAGACAGTTCTGGTAACAGGGAGACTTCAGTTAAGAAGGTCTTGTTCATACCAGCTCTTGATCAGCCCTTATCTTCAAATCGATATTACGTTGTTCAAGCTAGAGGCAGACACAAAGGGTAAGATTACAATCTATATATATAAAGTAGAATCTTCCTCTCTTCTCATGAAGCCACATCA
>OVBA01006677.1:0-14630 GCA_900406435.1 Lepidium aucheri
AACGAAAATCAAATCTTAAATGGTTAAATAGATGTTGTGATAATTGTGATACTCAAATTTCGAATCATTTGAGAATTATGATAACTGTTCTAGGTGAATTGGGTCTTAAATAGATATTGTTTATTAGTTTTCCTATTAGGATTAGGAGGATTGTTTTTAATTAATATTGATTAGGATAAGGATATAATTATGATTATCTCGTAGGCGAGATAATCTCTTATAATTAATTAATTAATAATATTTAATCTAGATAATAATAATTAATTAATTAGTTATAGAATCTTATCATAATATAATTATGTGATAATATTTCCTAGTAACAATACAACATAGTACAAAACAAACAGTATAACACGATATTTAAGTTAATGCTATATATGAGATAATGTGACCGGCATTGAATATGTTTTGTTTTATTTTCGATAAATTTTTTGACATTGAGTATGTTTTGCGAAAAAGAAAAAATCCTTTATGATTTGGATTTACATGGCGGTAAAGTCACATGTAAGAGCATCTTTTATCTGGTTTTATTGAACATTTGAACATATTCGAGATTTTCATTTTAATAAAAAATTGAATACTTTAAGACTTTGCATGTAATACAAATTCTTTTTGAAATTATTTAGCCAATTAATTTTCAATAAATGGCAGAGCTAAAGTTGTAAAAGTTCTCATTAGATAAAATATAGAGCTTTTTTATGCAAAAATAAAATAAAATTAATGAATATTTTTTTACTATTTTACGATCCACTTTCAACAAACCTTAAGTTAATAGTTCGAAATAAATAATAATATATAATATAATTAATTGTCGTTACCATCAAATTTTCAGATTACAATAATCTTATATATAAAAGTAAGAAACACTATTACCATCAAATTTTCAGATTACAATAATCTTATATATAAAAGTAAGAAACACTATCACTTTGGCAGTGTTATAAATTTTAGAATAAAATTAATATATAATTTGTAACAACCTTTAAAAATAAGACTAAGATGAATTTTGTTACAAATTTATATATAAATTTCAAAATTAATAGATATTTAATAGAAAGATTACATATTCGGTTCTTGATTCAGTTCAGGTTTGGGTTTGGATTCGGTTTTTTGGGTCATAAATTTAAGACCCATTGCGGTATTTTTTGGGTTTAGTTCCTCTAATTCGGTATTTTGGTTCTTTTGATTCCAGACTAACTCAGCTATTTTTATTTTTTTATATGGTTCGGTTCGGTATAGATTGAGTTCGGCTTTAGAAGTATTTTTATATAAAATTTTAAAAATAAAAACAATCTAAAAAAATCTAAAAAGTTATAATTTGGTTCTTGATTTGGTTCCGGTTCAGGTTCGGTTTCGAGTTCGGGTTTGGTTTTCTGGATATATAGATTTAGGACTCATTTGAGTATTTTGTCGGGTTCGGTTCTTATATAGATCAATTTTGGTTTGGGTTACCATCTTTGAATTAATATCTCAAAAATAATATTTCAAATTATCAGCACAGATCTAACAACTTAAATAATAATAAAAAATTAAATTCCACGTTATAATAAATTAAATTGGATCCCTTGTAAAGAAGAATCGAATATACTTTTAAAATTTTCATTATAATGTATGTAATCGATACTTTAAAAAAAAATGTATGTAACTGTAAAATATCTTCAAGAAATAGGTGTATGAGATATATTTTCTATCAAGCTTAATTTCGTGGAATTTATTTGTAGTTTTTAGAAACAGAAGACTAAATTGTAAAAAGTAACTAAATGAATTTTTTTTTTAAAACCTTGAAATATAATTTCTCACATAATTACAAGTAATCTTCAATATTATGGTCACATTCCCACTAGTTGAGAAAGACACAATCATGTGTTTCTAACCCCAAGTCCTATATACTCTGAAGTAATATAATTATTTCATAGTAAAAAAATATGTTTAGCATAAATATAGAAATAATCATAAGTGACAAAAAGTTTAGGAAAACAAATTTAAAGACTTAGAGACAGCCAAAGCTGAGGTGAGGATTTGACTTTTGTAATCCAACTTTTGTCTGTACTTATTAAACCTAATCTGTGTTATAATTATAATTGTTCATTGTCTATTTGTGCAATAGATTGAGTTTTAAAATAATATCCTAATCTCTTGTTTCTTCTTTGAAAAAGTATATTAACCTAACCTTTCTCCTACCAATCACATTTGTCTATGCAATATATTTGTACAGATATTGTTGAGTTAATATATAATATATTTGAAAAGTTAACTTTTTATCAACTTCAAAATGCCATCACTAAAATTATTGGTATGTGAACTCTACAAAAAAGGAAGTACTATAATATAAAATTTATACTTAGTGATTTCTTTTCTAACAAAAACCAGTATAAAGATCTAATAAGTGCTGTCATTTTTACTTTTTTTCAACTAATATAGTGGCTTTTAATTCTCCTTCTTATACTACATGTAGGGAATTCGATTTCTGGTGCCTTGAGAATTTGTAAAGTGACAATACCACTGGACCACATATCCTTGGTATTTTACTTTCTATACAAACACTTTAGTATTTTCCTATTTATTATATACAAGAAATATAATTCTCTATATATTAAATATGAATCAATGATAATAGATATAACATAGATGATGTATTTTTATAGATTAATCTTTATTGGTGTTCTATTAAATTTCAGGTAAACTAGTACTATGATTACTAATTTACTAATAATTCTCAATTCTTTATATATATAATTACCATAACTAAATTATAAAATAAATTATTGAGAATATAAACGACATAGTTTTTTATTAAACAAATTGAGAGAATAAGTGTTTTGGTCAAACAGTAAATATATATTCATTTCTGTGGGTTTTTCTTTATAACTTTTGTAGTCATGTTCAGTGGGAATTAATAGATCAACAAACCATGATATCCAACTAATTTTAAGGTCAATACCTTTGATGGAACGCTCAAATGTGATTTAGTTTTTTTTTTCTTGTGTTTTTTTTTCAAATGTGATTTAGTTCTAAAAACACTAAAACATGAGATAGCATATTACTACTTTTCTAAACTCACGTATTACCATTGGACCACCTCCTTGTGTTCTAATAAATGTTTTTAAAATTAGAATTTTATTCTAAGTATTTCCATAACCTCATGTAATAGAATATATTGTATGAATAGGGGATTCGCTAATGTAATTGTTGACAAAAGAACATATGAACTATAGAAAAGAAATTCACATGTTTTTTATATAATATGTACAAAAAATAAACTAAAACGGTTTTAACGAATTAATATTGAAGATATGAATTTGATTATATATATATATATATATAAAACAAAAATTTGGTTCACCAAAAAAATATATAACAAAAGTTTGAACCAGTAATTAAGCGTGAGAACTAGTTGTGGTGAAGACTAGCTGTTAAATAGTTGGCACATGAACATGTAGCCAATCACCAAAATTCAATAAACCAAAACTCTATAATCAATTAAGGGACCACAAATATGGTTTTAAATTATTGATTTTTCTCATCATTTGTATGAATCTATTATTTTTATATTTTTGTTTTATTTTAATTATATAGAAAAATTACTATTATATTTCATGTGTACTCGCACGTCTATGAATTGGAGTTATACATATTTAGAAAGTTTCATTAAAAATCTTACAATTATGAATTTGGGTCATGGAATTTATGGGGCAATGTGAGTATTTATCTTTTTTTTTCTTTTTTTTTCATTTTTGAAAAGTCTCTTCCATGTGTGAACCAAGAATCATGATCTTTTTAATGTTTAGATATTTGTAATGAGAAAACTAATAATCTACATTCATTTATAAAATGAGTTCAAACTCTCGCGACATTAGTTAATGGGTGATTTGCAGACGATTTGTGGAAAGATTCTGAGTATTTTTTAGGATTATATAGTTGATATTGGTTTACAGATGGTGTAGAAACATCATTAAGAGAGTACAAAAATTTGTCGAATATTTTCTTTTCAATATAAGGTAGAAACTGTTATAGACGATCTTCGGTCTAATTTCTCTCAATATTACAGAAGTGACATTTGTATCAGACCATGCAAAACTGCTTTAAATAGTAAAATATCTAGATGATTGATCAGTTTTTCTACCCTATATTGAAAACTTCGCAAAAATTATGAGTTTTTTTTAGTTATTTTTCGTTGTCATTGATTTTTAGGTTTCTTTTCTTTTGGTGTGAAAAGGGAGGAAAAACTCTCCCAAAACTTTATTCAGAATATAAAACCAGTTCAAACACTTATAATAAACAGTTTCCTGTGACTCATTACACACAATCGAGCCAACACATTCAGGAGCATAAACTAAATTATGAAAACCCAACGATAGAGAGTATGCATAGTTAGCCAATCCATCCGCTAGACAATTGGCATCCCTATACACATGTGACACTCGGACAATTCAGTCCTTTGAGATACAGCCATAGCACAGACGTACTAGGAACGAAAGGGAATGCCTATCCGGAATCCCTTTCATTAAAAAATCCACCACCATCTTAGAATCAATCTCAACCTCTAGTCGAGTGATTCCCATTTCCCAAGCTATATAAAGTCCATAATAAACTTTCCAAAGCTCCGCTAAGGTTGCCGAACAAACACCAATATTTAACGCAAACCCACGACACCATTCCCCTTTGTGATTCTTCACCACTCCTCCAGCCGCAGCAAGGTTTGACAAGCCTTTTGAAGCTCTATCTGTATTTAATTTAAACCATCCCTCCGATGGAGCTGTCCACCTTGCACTCCGCCTCCCACTTGGCATAATACTAACATTCCGATACGGTTTATCTCGTTGGTAGCTATTAAAGACTTCGCTAGCAACAGTCTTGACAAATTGTACTCGATCCTTGCAATATTTTTTGTTCCCAAACACATTATCACATCGCCACTTCCAACTCCACCAACATGTTATCGAAAACATTGTTTTCCATTGAACATTGCCAACTCGAGAGTCATCTCCCAAATTCATGAAAATCCATTCAAGTAAAGATTGAGAGAAGAACAACGCTTGTTTTCTTGGTGGAACTAGCCTAGACCAAAGTCCTTTCATTGGTCCATAGTCTCGCAAAATGTGTAAGATAGTTTCAATGCCCAATTTGCAAACTTGACATATTGCGGAATCACCAGTGTAACGTCTTTCTCTTTCAACATTTGTCATCAAGACCTGGTGTGTTCCTAGCCAAAGAAATAACCGCACACGTTCGGGAACACGTATACGCCATATTCGGTTGAAAAAGGAGCTCATATTTTGTCGAGCTTCAGCTTGGGTATTTAGAGAACAATAGGCACTACTTACCGTAAATGTTCCATCACCACTCGGACCCCATGATGCTCGATCTTTAGCTCCCGTCACAAGATCAACAACAAAGGCATTAAGGCTTAGCATAGTAGTTTGTGGCACATACGGACATATACGAGTGCTGTCCCACCCTCTTGCATGTTGCCACATATCTTTAACACGAAGGTTAAGTATGTCCGCCGGAACAGGTTTAGTCGAAATATCTACCAAACATTCCGGTGACAACCATCTATCCTTCCAAAAGAAAGTGTCCCTACCATTGCCAATTACCCATCAAAGACCTGGAGTTACAACTTCTCGGATACTTAAGCATATCCCTCGCCAAGTAGATGAACAAGTTTTATTAGCTTGAATTTCTGCACAATCTCTAAACCCATTAATGTGATATTTTGATCGTAGTAACTTAGCCCATAGACTTGTGTTATTGTCAAGCAGCCGCCATCCTACTTTTGCTAGTAGAGCTTTATTCATTACTTATGATTTTCAAATTCCTAAACCCCCCCATCGGTTTAGGTTTGCACACAACATTCCAAGAAAGCAAGTGTTGTTTCCGTTTATCATTCGTACTTCCCCAAAGAAAGGCTCTCGATATCTTGTTAATAGCTTTGTGCGTTGAACCCGGAAGCTTGGCCGTACTCATTGTATGAATGGGTATGGACTGTAAAACCGATCTAGTCAATGTTAATCTCCCAGCCATGCTAAGACACTTGCCTTTCCACCCGAACAGTTTAGAGCTAATGCGTTCAACTACTGGATTAAAAGTCATCTTGTTGATCTGTTTATGCAACACCGGCATCCCCAAGTACTTCCCCAAATCTTGAGTAATTTGAATCCCATTTTCTGCGCTTATATTTTGTGCAATCTCACGGTCAACATTCTTTGAGAAGAATATTTTTGACTTGTTTAGGCTGATTTTCTGTCCCGATGCGTTGCAAAAACGTTCTAACACCTTCCTTATCACACGAATCTGTCCAACGGAAGCTTCAGCAAATAAAATAAGATCATCGGCGAAGCAAACATGTGATTACTTTGGTCCACCTCGAGAAACAATCGGTTTCCATTCTTTAGAAGCAATAGATCGATCAATCAAATGGCATAGTCTCTCCAAGCATAGGACAAACAAATATGGTGACAAAGGGTCCCCTTTTCGGAGTCCACGAGTTGGTTGAAAACCCGTTGTTCTTTCACCGTTTATGAGAAGAGTCATCGTCGGTCCGCAAACAGATTGTAAAATCCAGCTGACCCACTTCTCTGAAAAACCCGCCGCATGTAAAGTATCTTCGAGAAAATCCCATCGGACTCTATCGTATGCTTTCTCAAGATCAAGTTTTAATAGCATCCATCCTCGTTTCCCTTTCTTCTTATTCATTGAGTGTACTGTCTCTTGTACTATCAAGATATTATCCGTGCTTAGACGTCCCAGAATGAAACTCGATTGGGAAGGCCCTATAAGCTTGGATATAACCTTTTTCATACGAATCACCATGGCTTTAGTAATGATTTTGAAGAGAACATTACATAAGCTGATTGGTCGATATTGTGTAATTTTCTCTGGTTTTTCCAGCTTCGGTATGAGAACCACTAACGCATCATTAGCACCTTGAGGCAGCCTTCCCGTCGTGAAAAAATCCAATGCAAACTTGACTACCGAATCACCTACATTCTCCCAACACTCTTGATAAAACACTGGTTGAAAACCATAAGGTCCAGGAGCCTTAAACTTACTCATTCCTCTCATCGACATCTCCACTTCCGAAGCTAAAAATAGTTTGTCCAATTCTATAACCTCTTCTCGTGTGAGCTTTTCAAAACTAGCCTTTGGGAGTCGATCAACATCCGCATCAATATCTCTTGTCGAGTACAACCGTTCATAATATCGGACTGCTAGTTCCTCTAATTCTCCTGGTTCCGTGACCCATTTATCCTCATCATCTGTTAGCATCTCAATACGATTTCGCTTTCTTCGTATAATAGTACTCGTGTTAAAGAAAGTAGTGTTACGGTCCCCATCTACGATCCACTTCTCCCTAGATTTTTGAAACCATATCAACTCTTCTTGTTTAAGCACTTCATCAAGATCCAACGATACACTCACCTCCTCATCCAAGAGCTCATCCGTGGGAGTTTCTGCAATTCTCTCTCGGAGTCGATGCAGGTCATCAAGAAGCTTAGCTTTCTTTCTCTTAACATCTCCAGAAATTTCTTGGTTCCACTTTTGTAGTGTTGGCCGGAGCTTTGCCAACGCTTTGGGAGTTGATAAACTTGGATTCCAAGAATTCTTGATTAGCTCATTGAACCCCAGATGTTGTAACCATGCCGCTTCGAACCTAAAGGGTCTCCGACTTGGATTACAACTTCTTTGAGGCTCTAATTGTACATAGAGAGGGCAGTGATCGGATGAGAGCATAGGTAAGTGAATTACGGATGCTTCTTGCCACTTAAGTCTCGCATGAGCACAACATAAAATTCGATCAAGTCTTTTAGCAACAAAAGATCTTGCTTCTCGACCTCGACTCCACGTAAACTTTGGACCTTTAAAACCCATATCAATAAGAGAATTTGAGCTAATCCAATTTCCAAATTCCACCGAATCTTCTGACATCCGTTCATTGCCTCCAATCCTTTCATCTATTCGTACAATTGTGTTGAAATCCCCACCAATAATTAGCGGACCATCAACAGATGCAATAACCTCACTCAACACATTCCAAACACCAGCTCGACGGGCCACTGTTGGGGCAGCATAAACCAAAATAACATGGTAAAAATCATCACCAAGAGTTATTTTAATGTGGATAAACTGATCATTCGAGCTCAAAACTGAAACAGTTCCCACGGAACTTCTCCACAGCATCCATAAGCCACCTCTTTGTCCATTAGCATCAACTCGAAAAGAGTTATCGTAACCCAAGTTACGGCATATCCGTTCAGAAGCATCACCTCCCGTGTGGGTTTCGAACACTGCTAAAGTATCCGTATCAAACTTTTTCATAAGATATCTTATCGACCGCCGAAAATTGGGTTTATTGCCCCCCGACAATTCCAAAACATCATGTTCATCATCATAGATATTCTAAAAGAGAACAGAACTACCGGGGTGTACCATTATACACCCACCACACCCTCTCCATCGACCATCAACTCTTCATTAGTTGCATCATCCGTTTGTTCATTCTCCCTAGGACCAAGCGAATTACTCTCTGTTTCCATTATAAAAGTCCCCACAATGTCTCTTAGTGGAGCTCTCGAAGCTAAAGCTTAAGTCTCAGCTTGATTAACAGCTGCCTCAACCGTTTTTTATCACTGGCAATAATAGCTAAAGGATTAGATTTAGATTGCAAAATTGTAGAATCATCATCCAATCTTTCCACTAAACAACTTTCGGCTCTTAATCTCTTCCCACCACTCGAAAATTCAGCCCCATTCTCCTGTGATCCAAAGATTAAACCTCTAGTCAATTGTGCTTGACTTTGCTTATTCTTAGCACGAATCGCATCTGAATTTTTACCACTACTGAAACATTTCACCACTTTCATTCCTGTTTTCTTCGCCGGTCCTAAATTTTGAGCCGCTAGAGTTGAGAAAACCATCTTCTCAGCAGGTATACTTAATTTCTCCATCCTCTTAGACATAGAAATCTCATTTTCTTTCCCTAATGTGCCAGATTTTTCTCTCAACACTTCCGTAGCATCATCTTCCTCTGCTAGTCGTGCAAAACTGTTCGAAGAGCTTGCTCGGTTATTAACATTCGAGATAGATATATCCTTTAACGCTCGGTCTGAGTTCTTACGAGTTCCACGACTAGAAGATTCTCCTCTATTGCTTCCCGTTTGCTATCGACCATTTTTTGTTACTCGGGTAAAACCATCCGCATTGACCAGTTGACTAGGTTGCTTCATCCTCTCCCCATCAGCTTCACCGATCACTACAGTAGCTTTCTCATTCCGCGGACAGTTCTGAATCGAATGTCCGTATATCCCACATCCTGAACAGATGTTCAATAAACCTTCGTACGATACATAGTATCTCATTCCATTTATCATGATCGAGCCTTTGATAGGTTTCTTCAAGTCAATTTCGATACAGACCCGAGCAAAACGAGCTCGCAACACATTCGAAGTTGTGTGGTCCACACGGAGTGGTTTCCCAAGACCACTAGCAATCCCCAGCAACACTTCCTCATCATACATACTCACTGGAAGATCCCCAATTCGAGCCCAAACCAGAGTAGTGTTGATCACACTGTGAAGAGGATCGAAACTTGCATCCCACGCTTTAACTAGTAAATAGCTTCCAAATACCTTCTATGGTCCACCTGTAAGAGCCTTGAGATATTCCTCACTAGAACTGAATTTGACCAGAAAATACTGCCTAGGAAGATCAATCACCGAGATCGAGCCAATAGGGTTCCATAGCTCGTGTAACTTCTTGTATAAGCTAGCTATATTGACATTCCGACCGAGTACTTTAACAACCATACAATCCTGCCATTTCTGATTAACTCTATCCAGCACCTCTTGGTGGATCGAAACAACAGCCTCTCCTTCCTCCCCATTAGGATAATCCACTCTCAACCTCGCCGCCACGAAATCCTTATTCAATTTAGAAACTGAACCAATACAACCATCAGATCCTACACCTGCAACTGCTGAAACCCACGATCCTTATTTATCCGGTGGCTCCCTTGACGTAGGAACTCTCTCTCCGATCTCCATCATCGTATCATCGCTAACCCTAATCGCCGTCATCTCGTATTATCATTTCAATTTAGTGATTGATTTTTAGGTTTCTTAACTACGAAACTGGTTTTCTAACCCGTAATATTAGGAAACTTTCTAGAAATTTTTCTTTTGTAAATTTAATTCCTACAAACTAGTTATGTTTTCTTTTATTATAAATGCGTAAAGTGAGTACGTACTATTAACAAATTTTTCTGTTGCATCTTTAACACTCAACATTATTTCTTGGAAATTAAATTTCATCAATCTTAAGTATATATCAGTTTTAGAACAACACATAGATACATGATTTGTTTTGACAATCCGAAGAATCCTATATTGAAATTCAAACTAAATCTTCGGGTTTTAAAAAATCCGAAACTTAAAAACTCTATCAAAAATGTAAATAAAGTAAATCTTCAACTACTAACCACCAAACCAACTCAATTTTTGGTTCATACATCTATGATCAACATATAACTTCTACAAAAATTAGTCTCTTGCACCAAACCCTACATGGGAAAAATTAAACTTAAAGCATCATTACATCAATCGTGCGAACACTTTTGTTCAGTGTAATAGAAAATGCCGACATGATTTATGAAATGAAATACAATTATGCAAGATATTTATTTATGTATTTTTTTGTCGTTCATATTTGATTAGTAGTTTTTTTTATAACATTGGCTCAAAACTAGTCAGTCTATTAGCCAAGTTTTTACATAATACAGGTGATGAGACTCGATCTTGAGATGTGCACATGTGACTGCCTTTAGTAGACTTACGACATATCAACAGGCTAAATGCCACTTACATTAGATTAGTAGTTGTACACTAAAAATAGTTTAACCATTTATCATGATTATTTGATGATCATCTTTACTATGCGTATGAAAAACAACTATTAGTATACTACAAGAAAACTCGCTAATAGTGACTGAAATTAGGGACTGATTTTTCAATCACAAAACTTGACAATGTTTTGCTACAGATTTGTAACTGAAATGAGACTGAACGTATTTAGTCTCAAATTAATCGCAAAATTGATACTGGAAATATTAGTCACTATTTAGTCGCAAAAGTGCGACTAATTTGAAACTGATTTGCAACTGTTAGAAATAGTCTCAATTTAGTCGCATTTTTGCGACTAAATTGAGACTGATTCGTTAGTCTTAAAACTCAGTCGCAATTCAGTCCCAATGTATTAGGTATACACGTTTTTGGTATTTTGTACCTACCTTTGTAACTAAAACTATGAGACTGATTAATCAGTCTCTATTTAGTAGCAAATATTTTCTATATATACCTACAACTTCATTTCTCAATCACACCAACAAAACATCTAACAAAAAGTTATTGGGTAAAAAAAACATTTGTGGGATACAAAAAACGTTTTTGGAGAGAGAAAAACAATTTTAGAGAGAGAAAAACATTTTTAGAGAGAGAAAAAATGTTTTAGTGAGAGAAAAAAAATTGGAGAGAAAATAATGGGAGGTAATTTTAACTATACTAATTTTCGGGAGTGGATGTATAGAAGAATTGATGAAGAAACAAATAACATCTCGTCGGAATTCGCTGCTGGAGTGGATGAGTTCATGAATTTTGCGGGTAATCAAACGTTTGCACTCGGTAATAGGGGTAAGTTTAGTTGTCCCTGTATTTCTTGCAAAAATAATAAAATTCTGCCGGCACGAAAAATTTCAAATCATTTATTTAGTCGAGGATTCATGCCTCAGTATTATGTATGGTACATGCATGGAGAAGATTTGAATGTGGATTTAGGCAGTTGTAGTGCAAGTTATGGTAGAAGTGAAAATCAAAAAAAAGTTTCTCATGTAGAAGACACATATGTAGGGATGGTAAATGATGCATTTCCTGCTCAGCATTACATGAGTTATGATAACACGAGTAATGATAACACGAATTATAATCAGAATGATCAAGCAGAGCATGAATATGATTATCAAAATACAGTAGAAGTACCTAATAATGAGGCTCAAAATTTTTATACCATGTTAGAAACTCCGAACAATCCTTTATATGATGGTTGTGAGGAAGGTCACTTACAATTATCATTAGCATCTCGGATGATGCATATGAAAAAAAATTTTAATGAATCCGAACGTGAACTAGACCAATGGGCAGAACTCATTTCGGAGTATCTACCTAAGGATAATCAAAGCACTACACCGTATTATAAAACCGAGAAATTGATGCGAAATTTAGGGCTCCCTTACCATACAATTGATGTGTGTATGAATAATTGTATGATCTTCTGGAAAGAAGATGAAAAATGAGATAAGTGTATAAATTTTGCGGAGCAGCAAGATACAAGGAGAGTACAGGTCGAACCAAAATACCATTTAGTCGTATGTGGTATTTACCTATCGCTGATAGAATAAAAAGACTATATCTGAGTGCCCACAATACAGAGGCAATGAGATGGCATGCAGAACATGCAGCAAATGAAGGGGAGATGTCTCATCCATCTGATGCTGCAGAGTGGAAGAATTTTCAGAAGTTACACCGCAGATTTGCAAGTGAGCCTCGCAATGTATATTTAGGATTATGTACCGATGGATTCAATCCTTTTGGAATGTCTCGTAATCACTCATTGTGGCCTGTGATAATGACTCCGTATAATTTACCCCCGGGTATGTGTATGAAGGAAGAATATTTGTGGCTTACGATTTTGAATTCAGGTCCACATCATCCACGAGCAAGTCTTGATATATTCCTTCGTCTTTTGATTGATGAATTGAAAGAACTATAGAGTACAGGAGTTGAGGCGTATGATAAGTTCAGCAATAAAAATTTCAATGTGAAAGCAGTTTTAATGTGGACGATTAATGACTTCCCCGTATACGGCATGTTATCAGGGTGGACGACGCATGGACGATTAGCTTGTCCAGTATGCATGGATGATACTAAGGCCTTTCAATTACCAAATGGACGGAAGACATGTTGGTTTGATTGTCACAGACGGTTTCTTCCTCTTAATCATCCATTAAGACAGAATAAAAGAAATTTTTTGAAAGGAAAAGATGTTATAGATCAGTCCCCACCCCTAACACTGACCGGTGATGAAGTATATAATCAGCGAATAAGGGAGGTAAATCCAGCAAAAACATCTGATTGTGGAGGAAACGGACATGAGGAGAAAGCTGATGGATATGGGAAATGGCATAATTGGCATAAAGAAAGCATATTCTAGGAATTGNAGACACAGTTAAGGCAAGATTGGATATAGCACGATTTTTCTCAAGGAAAGAGTTACATCTGGATAACCGTGGAAGAGCTCCTGTTCCTATATTTAGACTGAGTGTGGCAGCAAAAGAGCGTTTACTAGCATGTGTCAAACATGATATTAAATTTCCCGATGGGTATGCGGTAGATTTAGCGACTTGTGCTGATATAGAAGGAGGGAAATTTTCAGGCATGAAGAGTCATGACTGTCATATTTTTATGGAACACTTGTTTCCATTTATCTTTGCTGAACTCTTGCCACGTAACGTTCATCTTGCACTATCAGGTATCTATGAAGAAATTATTGATAAATTTTAACCACACATGTATATGCTAAATCGTGTATTGTTTCTATGTTTGTAGCACTTGGAGGATTTCTACGAGATTTGTTTAGTAAAACATTGCAGGAGACTCGTGTTCAAATTATGAAGGAAAACATAGTTTTAATACTATGTAATTTAGAGAAGATTTTCCCGCTTGCAGTGTTTGATGTGATGGTACACCTCCCTGTGCATCTACCATACGAATCTGAACTAGGAGGCCTTGTGCAGTACCGATGGATGTATCCATTTGAACGGTTCTTCAAGAAGTTAAAAAGCAAAGCAAAAAATAAAAGATATGCAGCTGGATCGATTGTGCAGTTATACTTGAACGATGAGATTTCCTACTTCTCAGAGTGGTTTTTGCCTTCGCATGTACATACAAAAAAGGTAATAAGTTAATATATATAGTATTTTCTCAACATTATCTATTAATCATTATTATAAATGTAATGAATTTATTGCCAAATTAAAGGGCATCGAAATATGATGAGGGCGAAGCTCCAGTATATCCGATAGAAGAAATACCCGATATGTTTAAACATGTTGGTCGACCAAGTGGAAAAAGTAAACAATTATATATAAATGATATAGATCAAGTCGCTGCACATGCATATATAATGCGGAATTGTGAATATTTTCGCCCATTGGAGAGGTAATTTAAAAATACTTGATATTGTTATTTATATATGTGTGTTTCGTGTTTTATTTTAGTTATTTCTCTTTCTATATGGCTCAATTTGTGTGAAGAGTACATTCGTCATTGTCATCCTGAATTAACAGAATACCAAGTTATGTGGAAAAAGATGCAGAATTTGCCACATGGGTCAGAGATTACGTAAGTAAAATACAATATTAGTATGATCCTTATTTATGTATGGAAATATATAATTATTTAGTTCACATACAGGTTAGCTTACTGAATCCCGCAATCACCTGGCCAACATGGGTTTACGAACTAGTTAAAAGCCCAGATAAGAAGGTGACAGTGTGGCCCATGTACTTTACGCGAGGATATT
>OVBA01006678.1:0-16387 GCA_900406435.1 Lepidium aucheri
TCTACTTTCCACTATGCTCAATGATTTGATAGCTTAAACCGAATAAAAAACACTTTATCATTAAGGCAAGGATTGACTTTCCCAACCAGAGAGCAGTGCTTGAAAATGTTGAGTCTCCTATCCTATTAGAAAATCGATTAAGAACCTATGTGGTGTGATAAGGAGTTGTGTTGAGAATGAGAAGATTAAGGTTGTGAATTTGATCAACACAAATTTGGAGTATGAGGAACCAGAGTATTGGTCATCGGATGAGGAGTATGAGATATATCATGAGCAAGCATGAGAATCGGCTGAATATGATGATGATAGTATCCTTATTGAGAAACCCGATGAATACTATGAGAATATACATTAAAATTTGTGTTTAAAATTTTTTGTAGGAAGACTTAGTTTTGAATCTCCTGGACCGTATTCGGTAAAGAAATTGAAGTCTGATGGAACTGTAGTGTTGCTGGACACAACAGGTGTTGAATTCCATAGGAAGGATGAACAACTCAATGAGTTCATAAAGGATGAAATGAAAACCAAGGGAGTAATCATTCCTCCCAAGGATGATTTAGCCAACTAGGTGGCCTTCAAGTCAACCTATTGACTTTAAACAAGCGCTGAGTAGGAGGCAACCTACTAATAGGTAGTTTTTATTTTCATAGTTTTTCTGTTTTAGTTTGATTTTTAGTTTTGTTTTGAATTTTTTTTGGGTTTGTTTTAAGTGAGAAAAAACGGACAAAGGGGCTTTGATCGATCGATCGCTGGGGCTTTGATCGATCGATCGTGGATCGATCGATCAGCGTTGCTTCAAGGGTTTACGCTCGATTTAGGGATCAATCTCCAAACATATGATCTATCGATCATCGAAAAAGAAAGTAATACACTTGATCTTGTGATCGACCTCACCAGGACGATCGATCGATCAAACATGAAAGGAGAGGAACGCTCTATCTGATGATCGACCTGAAGACAATTTATCGATTGATCGACGGGGATCAAGTGCGTACGCTCGATCTATTGATCGACCTGCACAATCCTGATCGATCGATCATCATGTTTTAAGAGGTACAATCGATCGATCAATGTCTTGACCGAACGATTGACAGGCCAGGTAAGTCTTTATAACGTAAAAAACACGGGTTTTGTTCAAAATATTTTCTTTTGCTGGTTTTAGGCGATTTTTAGGCAAAAAACTTTAAAAAATTCTCTATTTTCCTCGATTCTTAACTGTTTTCTTCGATTCAAAGCCTAACCTGATCAAAATTTCATCCTCTATTCAATTTTCTATTTGTCTGATTCGATTGGCAAAGGTATGACTTCTAAATTATCGATTAAAAGTAAAGAAAATTGGTGAGATTTTTGAAAATTCTAGATTTTGATTTATTATTGCTCAATTGTGTTAATCCAATATGTAATCATAATTATATGGTGATTTCGATCCGTCTTACCAATTTTATTGTTAGATTCTTGCCTAGAAATCGATTGTTAGGTTGTTGGAGAATTTTGATAGATTTTGGATTTTCGGTATGGAATTGGGAATTTGTGTTGTTAATTGAAGCATTACTGGATGATTTAGATGTTCTATGACAGATTTAGAAATTGATTTCACATAATTCTCATTTGGATTCCATATTTTTGATTTTCCAATTTTTTTGAGGATATTGATTTTTCTCGGTTTTGTTTGATCGATATGTGCAGATCATGGGTAGAGCTTGCGAGGGAAAAAAACCTTCTCGTAAGGTTAGAAGTTCACCGAACATAGAGGCAGGACAGTCCTCGAATCCCTAAGTGTTCAAGTGAACATGTTTGCCTTAGCCTAGACCGGATAATGAGCCTTTTGAGAGGAATTTGGGCAATAGATTGGATCCGTCGTTATTGAAGAACAATAGTGCTTATAGGAAGAGGGCAGAGGGTTCGAGATGTGAGAGTTTCCATTGTGTGATTTATGATCAGATGTTCAAAAACACGCTCGTCCTGAACAAGTTTTTGTGTCCGATGACATTAAGAAAGCTTGGTATTCTCGATGATGTGATGGGTATGCTCGAGAGATTAGGCCTTGGTACCTTCATGACCAAGCCACAGCCATTGTATCCAAAGGCAGTCCGACAGTTCTTAGCCTCCTGTGATGTTCATCTCGCAGCTGACCCACATGCTCCTTTGTATGCGGCTTATATGTCATTTTTGTACCATGGTCTTGGCTACCACTTGACCTTTCAGCAAGTTTGCTAGATCTATGGGTTCTGCGAGGAAGCCAACAATCAGCTACATTCTCGTCAAGGTACTCCTCTTAGTGCTCTTTGGGATATTTTGGCTGATGGTGCATTTCAGGGCTGAGCTTCGAAGCTCACATACATCCGACATCCTGCGATTCGGATTGTTGCCAAGATGTTAGGGTCGACGATTCTGTGTAAAAAGATCAACCCTGCCTTGATCAAGCCAGAGTTAGAGATCCTCCATCATGCTTTGTATCCTGTGATACCAGACTTGTACGGTTATGCACATACTCCTGATGTCGGTCCTTGTGACATCAACTGGGGATATATGTTCGCGAAGCTTCTTCTCAAACGTTGTTTCAGATGCACTCCGAGTCAGCCTATCACCGAGACGATATGTAGTCTCTTGACCCCCATGTTTGAGTACTTGCAGGTGGATCTTAGCAACACAGTGAAGAATGAGAGGATAGCATATGTTGATGATCGGGTCTTGACAACTTTACCTACATCACCGAGCAGACAAAGTAGAGGTATTTTAATAGAGATGTTGAGCCTTACCTTTGATCTTTGCCTGCACCAGTGATTACAACTCTCACCTGTAGAGAGAATGTAATTTTTGAGTCGCACATTGCACATCCTAAGATTGCAGTGCAAGAGAGAGAGAGCAGCCTCAGCCTCAGCAATGGGCTCCATAGAGATGTTCATCGACCATAGCTCCAACACCTACATAGTCGCAGCCCAACGTTGCTTAGACACTCGAGCATCTTATTCCAGAGTACAATGCAAAGTATGATATTCCTCCTTTCTCTGATGACTTTACTGAGCACCAGTATCGACGTTTACACTGTGAGACAGAGCAGAGGAAGCATTCGATGAGGAGACGCATTTGGGAGGCACTTAGGAGGATACCGGTTGCTTTTGGTATAAGTGCACCTGCTGTGAATCAACCAGAGAGTAGCACGAGAGCTGATGCCCGTTGATTGGATGTTGCTGGACATCGATCTGAGGCTGATTCCAAGAACACAGAGGACCAGCCACTTGAGCAGTGCCTTCCTCGTCGACGTAGGCGAGCACTTGGAGACCGAGAGAGCCAGAGCTCTGAGTCCCTTTTTCTTTCTTTATTTTCGATTTTTTTCTGTTTTGTTTCTTTTTATGCGTAAGTCATGATCTTTTCTAACTTGTTTACACACCGAGGATGGTGTGAAATAAGTATGGGGGAGATGCACTTGCTACGACTAACAATTTTTTGCTTTGTTTTGTTTCTTTTTAGTTGTTATGTTCGGATTGTAACTCTACATATGATGTGCTTTTGAGCTTTTAAAACATGTTGTCTAAGGAACCATGATTTCCGAGGATTATTGCGCCATTATGCTTTTAGGATCGTTGATATGCACTTGTTGGGAATCGATTGACTATTGTAAAACCTAGAAACAAAGCATCTTCTCAATGACACATATTGATTTTCAGGTATTCGAAGAATCTATACCGATTTCAACTTTAACCTGACTTAATTTTCTTGTCAAGGAGCTTGGTATGCATTGGATCGGATTCCTCTCTTCAGTCCTGAAAGAATTATATGTGTGAGTATGGTTCCTCTCTCTTAGATATTCGAATGTTTTAAGATTCTGATGTAACTATAAAACAAGGTTAAAGCATATTAAAATATGGCCAAGGATCAAAAATTTTGTTCCAATGAAGCCACTTTTGCTTTCATTCTTTGAGTTCCTAAAGAACCAACCAGTTGAAAAAATAAAATGATACCCTAGATAAGTAGGGAGATATCTGGTTGGACAGCCAATAAAAAATAAAATGATACCCTAGGTAAGTAGGGAAAGATTAGCTGAGCAGTTGATAAAAAAACAAAATGATATCCTAGGTAAGTAGGAAAAAATCGACTGCATATGAATGGAATGAGAGAAAAGGAACCATAGGAAGATAGTCTTGTGTTCAGGCAAAGGCTGATGATGAGTCCATGTGTTCATTGATCGATACTCCCTTGATGAGACAGCACTTAGATGATTAGGAAGTCGGTATGGTGCATTTGGGTATTTTGATATCGATTGTGGAGTCTAATTGGCAAGAAGCTAAGTCTGGGGGAAGTACAAGGTGGTCTCAATACTAACAAGTAAGTGTCGTTTGGTTCATATGGAATGTATTATGCAATGTCTGATGGCGAATAAGATCCTTGAGGGAATCTTCTCTTTGTTCTTTTCTTTCTTTGCTTAAGGACAAGCAAGAAGCTAAGTCTAGGGGAATTGATATACCTCTATTTATAGGTTTTGAGCTCATTAACATGCCTACTTTGAGAGTTTTTGTCTATGTTTTGTGTCACTTTCAGGTGGAAAACGTAGGAACTCATATTATTGGCATTGGAGTTTCGTTTGGATGATTTTGGAGCATTATTTGAAGTTTCATGGATATAGCCTATGATCGATCAATCAACACCTTGATCGGTCGATCAAGCTTGCTTGCCAGATCATTGTTCGACCACACGATCGACCTGTTTAGCTAGAAGATCGATCACACAAGTTAGTGATCGATTGATCAACATCTTGATCGGTCGATCAACGAGCATCCGAAGCAAATACCTAATTTTCTTTTTTTGCACCTAGATCTCAGGAAATATAAATACTTATATTTTCTATTTCTTTTACATATCGTTCATTATTCACAAAGAACTTTGAGAGTTATTCAGTAAGCTAGAGAGAGAGAAAATTCAACATTGAGAAGAATCTCTAAACTTTTTATATTTTTTATGCAATTTCAGTTTATTTTCATTATGTCTTTGTTTCAATCCAAATCATATCTGAGTAGTTCACCAATCAGGTTTAGGGTTTCTAGAGATTTAGGAATCGATGATTAGGGACAAACAGAATCGAGTCCAATAAGAGTATTCTCCATCTAATTCTTGTGCTTAATGCTTAGAGTAGCCTGATCAACTAATTTATGAACCTACATTGTTTGCACTCCAAAAGCTTGCTAGGAATCTAAACTAGATTAGATGAGCAATCAATCCTAGACCGCGATAGCTGATGTTTAGGTTGATTGTGGATAGTTGAAAGTACTTGCTTAATGCCTATTTGTAATTTGGAAACAATGAGAGCTAGGACCTCTAGATTATCGAGTAGAATCTCAAGTACTACGAGAATAGGCTTGTTATACCTTTTTTTCAAGTCGAGAATTGAGCTTAAACATTGTTCTGAATAGTTTTCCTAGTTAGATTCTTACTTCCCGATGAATACCGTATGCCTGGTGCCTTTTATTATATAGTTAACATCGTTTAAGTTGCTAGTTAATCACCACTTGAGAAATATAATCAATAGTCAATAGTGCAATTCTTGATTCTTCGTGGATACAATCCTTAAGTACTACTACTTCCTGTGCACTTGAAGTGGATTGCTTTAGGTTAAAACCTGATCTGCATCACATTTCCACTGCCTTCAATTAAGTCTGTAGGACCTGATATTGTATTGACAATCATTTTTGTTGATCTTAAACTAAAGATGTATCGTTTGTTTCTCAGAAGAGTATGTGTTGTTCCATTATATGGTATACAAATTTCTCTAGTTACTTTTTTGAGTTTCGTTTCCTTTGTATCATAATCCATTTATGTAATAGTCATTAATAAAAAAACATAGCAAACTCTATTTTCCTACAAAAACATTTTAAACTTTATTTTACAATAAAAACATAGCAAAATTTATTTTACAATAAAAACACACGATAATTACACATTAGTTTTGTAAAAATAACATTGCTAAGCAAACAACTGAAATACCGTAATAACTCAAAAATAAACAATTTAAGATGTGATAGTTATTCATGGCATACTGGAGATTATTTAGTAACTACAAGCATCTTAGTTTTCCGCATGAGTGATCTCATCAAATTCATTAGCAAAATCGGAAGCATTGAGGTGCGTTGATACCTTAGAGTGTTCCATAAGATTACTCATTTTCCTTTGCCTTTGAATGACTCTTTGTATAGCTTACAAAGGTGTGAATGAGTCCAACATAGTTTGGACTAATACCTTTTTGATCTGCATCTGAAACATATGCAATCACGCTTCTGGGTGATATTCTTTTGAATTTCTCTCCCTTTGGAATTTTTTTCAGATCAGACCCACTTGAACGACCTTCATCCCTGTGAGTTTTAATACCTTCCACGTCCCTGATGATATCGATGACCATGACCCCAATACGTTTGACTTTCTCGTTTTAGATATTTTGTGTTCATTGTATTCACTTCAGGGTATCCTTTGTTTCTTGTAGCTTTGCCTCGACCACGGACTGTACTATGGGAATCTCGGCCTCGACCACCGAGTGTACTACAAGAAGCTCAACCTCGACAATGGACTATACCGCGGGAAGCCAAGTCTCCACCATATGCCTTACCGCAGGAAGCACTCTTCCGACCCATGTACATTTGTGTCTTATTATTTATGTATTTGAAAGTAGCGCCAACTCCACCCATCCTTAGTATGAGTCTAGAGTCTAAGACGTCAGTCCAAATGACAAGTACTAGTTGTCATACCATGTGGCAAACATACTTGCCTTATTTGGACCGGGTTTGTTTAAATTTTGATTTTTCTCTTTGCTTTGCGTCTTGTTTAAGTGCTACATCACTTGTTTCCTTTTCCAGAGTGTAATAATTTATCCTTAGAAGGCCCCACACCACTGAACCCTTTATAAGGTTCCTTTTGGGCATTTGTACCTTTCAGATTTGATGAAATAAAGACAAACTTTTCTTACAGAAAAACCTAGCCGCCTCTCTTCTCTGAGGATTCGAGATCGAGAGACAAGATCAAGTCTTTTGAGGATTCCAAACATGATCGGACCAAGATTTTTGAAGGAATCATCACTCTCCTTTGTGGTTCTCATTCACCACTTCCGCAAATTCAGTTTCCAATTGTTTTGGATTCACCAATATCGATCTCGTCGGATCCATGGCAATACCTATCCTTTGAGGCTCATATCATGTAAGGTAAGTCTTGTTGCGCATTTCTGCTTCAGAACCTGGCTTACCGCAATATTCTAATTGTGCCACTATTCTTATTATGGCATAATTGTATGCCTCCACCTTTTCAAAGTCCTAGAACCTAAAGTTTTTCTACTCATCCAGACCATGAGGGAGTGTTATAACCCTTTGCTTGTCATTTTTTTAGAGTTTTCCACAACTATGTTGGATCTTTCAAGTGCGCATAATCATTTGTAAGATTTTCATCTAGATGCCTTCTCAGAAAAATAACTGTTTTTGCCTTTTCTTGAGGTGATGCCGTATTTTTCATTGAGATAGTTTTTTTGACTCCAGATGGAGTTGTCCAAGCTATATAATTGGCTTCATTTCGTTTCTAAAAATAAAACCGATTTTCATTAGAATTTTCATTAAATTATATTAACAGTTGTATACATTGATGTGTGAAACAATTACAAATAAAATATAGTATAGAAAAGTAAATCAATATTAACTCGAAACTCTTCGAGGGTATATTCTCCAACGAAAGACTGTAAATAATAAGAATGATTACAACAAATGAAAGGAACAAAAAAAGCGAAATATTTCCTTTCAAACAAAAAAACTAAAACAATTTCTCTGAGACAATATGAAATGTTTTGGATAAGGTAAATAGGTGAAAAATGAGTATATTTATAAATTAAAAAATTATTGTTCATGAGCATTAAAATATCCGTTTGAGAAAGTAGAAAAATTTGAAAACTTTTCTTCATAACTGTTAGTAAAAACTGTAAAATTATAAATTAATCTAAGATTAAGCATCACATAATATATAGACGTTAATTACCAATTTATATAATAAGCATCACTATATATATGTAGTATGTTACATACGTATATATAAATATATATTAGGAGAAAACATTACCTACGACTCAACCAGTTTCTTGCATGCATAAATGATTTGGCATATACAATTGGCATGTACATGTAATTTCAGGTATGATCTAATGATCAAGAAATAAACCGATTTTTAATAACAAAATCATAATAACATAAAATTTTAAATAAATAAATAAATGGTTGAGCTGACCATACAAAAAAATGATAAGGCGGTCAAGCCGTCAATACACATAGATTTTAAGGGGTCAAACAATATATTTTAAGATGGACAAGCCATCCATAATCAACATACACATATATAATAAGGCAAATAGACGTCCATACATATATATGGTAAAGCGCATAAATTAATTATTAAAACATCATATAAAAATTAAAATGATACCGACTAAGAGACTATCGTACTGATTACGTGTTATAAGATATTTAGATATATTTTATATATGTATGTTATTATATTGAAAAGAGAAGAAAAATTGCTTACAGGACAATGAAATGAGCAAAGCGAATACTTGTATTATTATCAAACTTTCTTGTTTGCTATATATGTCTATTCATAAACATATGGTAACATCTATATATAGGTAAAATGAAGAGGTAAAATAAGAAAAGTATAAAATGGATAATTACCATATTTGGACACATGGTAAAATACGTGTAACATACTAATTAATATTTATATATTTTTGTTAATATTAGATCATAAATAATCGGTCCATTAGCCAAGTTTCTATATAATATAGAGAATAAGACTTAATCCATGAATATGTGATAGCACATACATTTAGTCGTTTTATCATCAGTTCTCAATAAAATAAAATCTGCAGGTAATTAGGTTTGTGTTGATGCAAAACATCATCATAGATCCGAATTTAAAACTAACTAGAGCTACAAAATTATAAACATGATATATGGCTGACTTTATCCAAAATAAAAATGAAATAGACTCAAACTTAGTAGTTAACAAAAATGGTTTGACAAAAGAATCTCGGGGAGTTCTAAGTTGCGTACGAGTACCATGATGTCAAAATCATGATTTGTGGATGATACTAAACCATAAAAATCACAATCAAATGGAACTAAAGTAGGCCCAATGAGTTTGGAGTGTAAAGCTGTAAAAGCCCAATAAATAAACTGTTGTAAATGTGATACGATTAAATTTATATATAAAAACAATGTAATGAATGCAGTGTAGACCCATGTAGTGAAGCAGCGACAGGTCCTGAGGGATACACTCACCGCAATGTTACTTACACATTTTCACATGCACTGCTTCTCATTTTCTTTCTTTAATTATTAACCCCACACGACACAACACACCTCTTCTTTCTATTAATGTTTTCATTTATTTCTTTCTTCTTCTTCATGTGAGTTGGATTTTTCTATACGCATTAAATATTGAACATTTCTATACTCTTAAATGTTCTAAAACAATACCCAACTTGACTACATTCTATAAAATGTAGTACTACTTCTTACACTTCAAATCTATAATACATAAGAAACTAGGTTTACTTTGTGCACACTCTATATATGTAGTATATCCGTATGTTATTTCCGAATAATATCATATTCCCAATATTGACTCTTGTCACTCTTTATCATGTAAGTTATTAATTTTCTTTTAGTCATATCAACAACATTCATTTCATCCAGCTCATACTTTATCTCATGAGATTCGGTGACTATCAGTCTTGAATTTTAATGGAATTTTTTAACTATTTCAGACGAAAGTATTTATTTATTCCCTCCTTTGTTGTGCCGTAGATATCAAATTTTTCATTTGTCGTAGAACAAACGGCCAAATTAGAATTAGTCGTGTAATAGAAATGGATTTTATTTAGTGTTGGTCGTCTCATAATTGAACTAAGAATTAATCATACAGCATCAAACGTAATAGCACACATTTATATCTTCTTCTTTTTTGGCATAACCATAAATATAATATATAATGTCTCTAATAAAAAACATATTACGTGAATTTATTTTTTTAAGCAAGCCCTTAAGGGTTTACCACAAAGACAATCGTTAAACATAAACGACGCCGCTTCTAGGTGATCGAACGGTGAACCTGCCGGAATCCTCCCGCAGAGATGGTTATGGCTAAGATCCAAGTGACCAATAAACGACGCACCGGAGATAGATCTCGGGATTGGTCCCTTTAGATTGTTATGCGACAAATCTAGTACAGTGAAGTAGGACCTTGGTCCAAACCCCTCCGGTATCTTCCCTTGAAGATAATTCCGGCTCAAATTCAGGTTCATTATCGACGACGTCATTAGAGCTTGTGGAATCTCGCCGGAGAGTTTGTTTCCGTCGAGGTTAAGAGTTGCGAGAACCGACATACGTCCCATAGATGGTGGTATTGTGCCGTACAGTTGGTTACCGGAGAGATCCACGTCAGCTAACCGGTAGATTTTGGTTAAGGATTCAGGGATTCTACCGGAGATTCGGTTACCGGAGAGTAATGCACGGCTGAGCATTGTTAATCGGCCGATATCCGATGGGATTACACCGGTGATTAGATTGTTACGGAGATCTAAGTGCATTAAGCTAGATAAACCGGTTAACGAATTTGGGATTGAACCGGAGATTCGGTTATCAGCAACGTTTAAAACAGCTAACCGTTTTAATCGTCCAATGTCGCTTGGAATTACACCGGAGATTTGGTTTCCGATGAGGTCGATGGTACGGAGAAAAGGAAGACGAGTGATACATTTAGGGATTTCGCCGGAGATACCTTTCCAATCGGCGATAGTAATGGCAGAGAGACGAGTAAGTTCACAGATTGCTGGAGAGATATGTCCGGTCATGTAACCGGTTCTGTGAGCTCGTTCGAAGATTGGATCTTCTGACTCGCCACGGAGGTTGATGTCGGCAACTCGGTGAGTGAGCGAGTCACAGCTAATACCGTACCAGTTGTGACAACAGTCTTGGCCGGTCCATGAGTTGAAAATGCCGAGGTAAGGCTCTTTGAGAGCTGACCGGAAAGCTAGGAGTGCACGACGGTCAGACGGTGGACATGACGTGGCGGTTGTGAATAAAAGGAGAAGGAGTAAAACGACGACGTTGAGATTCATTGTCTTCGAAGATTCCTGTGTTTTGTGTTGGGAAATGGAACTTGATGGGTGAGGGAAGAAGATAACACGTTAATGCCATATAAATAGCCAATAATATTAAATAAATGAGGAAACTTTTTTCAAAAAAATACTATTAAGGAAATAAAAGAAAAGAAAAGGACAACACTTGGCTTTTTTTTAGTTCTTTTTTTACACAAACTATTTAAATAGATGGATTTTCGTTATGATTAGACACTTTGGCCTCGTTTAATAATGAAGAGTTGTGTTCGTGTAATCTTCATTAATCACAAAATTCGACATCAACGAACGTCAAATCCATGTTACGATCTTGAACGTTAAAAACCAATATATAAAAAAGTGATATAAATTTAAACATGTGGGTTTGTTTAGTGAATAACATGGGATTAAATAATGTGGGATGCAAAGATGTAGAAACCATACACATGGATGAAAAATAAGAGCACATTATATTGATATGAATAAAAAAGGTTAGAAGACAAATAAAAGGAAAAAGACAGGAAGTGGAAGTGGGGGAGAGTTCCCATGCAAATAATTGAAGCTACGATTAGATTTTCCGATGCGACTTGCCGGTTGGATAAGCTTTGCTTATTACAATTATATCGCAAGGTCTCTATGACGCCACGTCATCATGTTCTTACATTTTACTTGTTATATTTTCCTTAAGTATATATATCGTGTTATGAGATGATGATACATATCTTCGAGTAGCAAATAATTGGAGTTTATGATGACATATATTGGTCTTACGCGTAGTTTATTGGCTTTTGGATTGGTAGATGTAAGTATCATGGATAATGATTGGGCTTAAAAAGCTTAGAAATGAGTTGTGGTTTTGATTTATCAGTTCTAATAATTCAGCACCGACGGCTTTGTATTTAACCGTGGGCACATGAAATTTAGAAAGATAAAATTTATAAATGTGAAGAAGACATGTTATTAGGGATATGTCAGAAAGTATAATATCTTTGTTTGAATTGACTGCTATTTCTAGTTTTATCTGAAAACTTTGTCCAAGAGCTCATACTTATCGAGTACACCTTTTGTTTTTATCAGTAAGGGTAAATTTGGTGTTGTCTTTTTTAAAGTTTGTGGAAAGATTTCAAGTAATTACGAGTTAATTATTAATATGTATAAAGGTTATATATATTGACTATGTCTCGCAATTGAGATGAAGGATGATATTGCAGGCGATTTTTTTTTTTTTTTTTGTACTAACAATCCCTTTTTATTATCTTATCAAAGTTCTTACATTTCTCATAACATGTATCATCGATAACATTTTGTTTGACTACTCAAAAATTTCCATAATTTTGGCTCGTCATGCGACAGGTTGGTTGTTGTGGGTATTACGTACCAAGAAATTACCATTATTGTTTTTTGTTATGAGTATTAATTATCCCACGTACTCCAAAGCGCTAGTTAGGTTGCAAGTTATGCTGTATAAAATAATGATATTATCCATAAGAGAACAATGACATAAGCCAACTATTAGGAAAATAATAATTGAAGACTTGATTATGATTTAAAATCCGCTCTTACTTAATGCAACGAAAAACCCTTACAATACAGAAAAAAGGTCTGTGTTAAGAGCTCTCCATTGTGGTTTACAACTTTAGGGATAGACACAAACAAACATCTTCATGCTCCGACCAATTGTTTTCTTCTCTACTCACCTTGTGCTTTTAATCCTTTTTCAAATATTACATAATTGTGTATATAAGACACATAATGAGCTTAGAACCTGAAGCAGAGACTTATCGTTTTGCTAAGAGTCAGAAGAATCCGTTTCATTGCTCCACCAGAAGCTAACCGAGAAACTCATTGTTAAGGACCTGACATAGTGCCACCATTTGGGAGGGATGTACAGCATTTCACCTTCCTCTATGATACAATCCATAAACTCTAGCTCTGCTGTCTGTGGAAACTTGGTCTTGTCAATTTTGTCTAGATCAACCTTCAACCAACGTTTGAAACCAACCAAAGTTGAGTCAGCTTCCGCTTTATATTTAATCCAAATCAGATTTGACTTTGGGATGAGAAGTCTTTCTTACCTGGCTTGAGTTGCAGAGCATTGTCTCAGAGTAAGGGTAAAGTTCGTCTTGCAGGGAAGATGGGTAAAGCCTTACATACTTCTTGCCAACAACCTGATAAACAGATGATACCAAAACTTCAGTAGGTGGAGAAAGCACTAATGCAGAAGTTTCCGGAAACTAGAAACTTTGAGACATTATATAATTGTTCCAAATGAATTGCAGGCCAAACGATTTCTTTGGTTAGTCAAAGAGTCATCAGACTTCAATCCAGCGAGATGATCAGGCTTTATTATGCAAGAACATCAAAGAAGAAGAAGCTCGTTAAACACTTACAGAACATATATATACTGGATACCAAAAAAGATAGAGCGCATATAACAAGCCGTGCTCATGTAAGGAAAAGATCTCCGACCTACCTGCGCAAGTATATTATGATGTGGATCATGGTGTAACGGAGTAACTGTCCCAGCCGGGCCAAACCACGCATTAAGTGACTGGAGCTCCCCTCCACCGACAAAACAGTAATCAGGAATACATATATCATCCCTCAGTTCATTTATCTGTCCATTTGTGTTCAACAAAATAAAGTTAGGTTCAGTATGACGCACAGATAGTATTGTTCCCCCAATATTGTATAAACTAAACATTTAGATAAAAAAACATACCTGATCAAACAATGGATGCTGGGCAAGATAAGTAGGTTCTATGGACGAAGATTTATTGGTTCGAATGCGTTCAAGGAACTGAGAAAATGTCACAAGCTCTTGCTTCCAATCAGAACATAAATAGTTTTTTCCCACCTGAATAGCATTTCAAACTTTACCAGCTATCAGCTAAGGCAAAAACAGAGCTTATGGTCGAGAAATCGGTCTACTCAAATCATTCGGAAAATGCAAAATTTTAACTTGAAGCAAATCTTATTGTACGCTAGACCCTAAACCTCTTTTAGGAAAGTGAACACTGAGAAGCTAAGTATGTTATAACAGGTGAAGAATGATGGGTAGTCACCTCCACGGGAACGGTTCTGTTACCAGCAACAGCATTGAGGTAGTCCAAGTGATTCCACTTGGTCCTGGCTGGCCAATGAGCCATACAATTGGTTATTACGACTGGAGTACCTGACTGAAAATAATCACGCAGAAACCCCTCCAAAGATAAAGCAGACCTCTTCTCTACTCTTTTACAAGCTAAAGACCTGCAAGGTAGAATCTTAAGCACCTGCAAGTATTTGAACAACACAACACACAAAAGAATTCAATTCAATAAGTCTGACTTAAATCCATTTTCAGATTTAGAGCTTATTGAGGTTTCAAGATCTGAGCAACATATCCGATGCGATTCACAAGTTTGTAAATATCACCTCATTGACGTCGACGGGAACTTCTGGGACCAATTCCTCACCCTTAAAATCTCCAGAAGCTTCGATACTCTTCGCCTTCTTACGAGCTTCAGAGGAGACCAATAAAACAGAATCATGGAGGTCCTTGCGGAGAAGCATCCCTCCCATGATAAGACCCATATCGAGCGCCCCAAGCGCCTCGCTAAACTCGCCGGCGGCGAAATGGAATTTGGCAACGTGGAGACAAGCCATTGAGTAAGCGTCACGCCATACGGGGAGAACCGAGTGCCATGGACCTGAGTGAAGTTGCTCCCAAGCCATATCACGCGCCGCCTCGGCCGCACTTTGGTCACCAGCAACAGCTAAAGCAGCCATGCGAGCATAGGCGTAGCCGCCTTGAGCAGAGATTGATTGCAACAGGGATTGCGATTCAGCGTCGAGCGTCGGAGTCGGGAGACGGAGGTTGCAGTCTCCGGAGGAAGCGGTGGAAGCTCCTGACATTGGGTTCGGTAAAGTCGGGTATTCGGGTCGGGTCAAATGTATGTGGTGTGAGATATTTGGAGTGATGAGTTGGGCAAAGTGTAGCGGAAAAAGTGGAAAGGGGAAGAAAGATATTTTGGAGTGATGATTAGGATGAGATATTTTCAGTTTGTAATAACAACACTATTGCTTTTTAATATTGACGACTAGTCCTCCGAATTTGTAAAATTTATGCAGTTCTCACTTAAATTTATTTTCACACTTCCTTGTCCATTTTCTAATCGTGTGCAAAAAGATAGAAACAAGAGTACAAAGAGACATGTATGACAAACATACCCACCATAAATCATCCACAAAAACTAGACACAAAAAAGAAACAAAGATATGATAATCATAATTTTTGCGGTCATCTTCAATAAGAGAATGTAACTAAGTCGGGGCACCTGAAGCAAGATAAGAAATCCATCGTCCTTCGTGAGTGACGTTAACAATGATTCGTTTAGCCACCTGATTGCAGCGGAAAGAAGACGTGAACACGTTGTACTCCTGTAATCGGGTGGAGTAGAGGTTCCAATGATGAAGTAAAGCACGAAACCTCGATTAATCTCTTGGAGCTCTTACCGCTTTCGTCATGTTGGAATTCTCACACCAAAATTCGACTTTTGTAAACCTTAACTCTACCATACTCTTGACAGTCCAAAGAAGACATTTGAAAAATGCAAAGAGTTTGTTGAAGATAAGATCAAGAGATTAGCTTGAAGTGCAAGCTATCCTAAGAGATAAGGATTAATTAGTTTCTAGGAGTTAAAACTAGAGTTACCTATATCAATTAGGATTAGGATATGTGGTTATCAATAGAGTTGTTGAGTCATAACAATCTCTAACAATTTCGATTGAGAGCTTTGAGAGACTTATTCTTGTAAGCTAAAGGTTTTGAGTTATTTTCCTAAATTAATAAGAGAACAATTCTTATACAAGTGTTTTTTACATTTCTATATTTGGTATCAGAGCACAACAACGTTTTTGGGAGCTGCTAAGGTTGTGATTTTCTTATCACAAAGGAGAGTCTCGAGTTTTGCTTTAACTAAAACATGGGAGATTTAATTGAAGCTAAACCAAAAGAAGGAGGAGGAGCTTCTTCCTCGTCAATTCAATGTCCGATGTTAAGTACCACCAATTATACAGTATGGGCGATCCGTATGAAGTTCTTATTCGAAGTTCATAAGGTTTGGGAAGTGACTGAAACTGAGGGGGAGGCGAGAGAGAAGAATAGTATGGCAAAAGCTCTCTTGTTTTAATCAATTTCGGAAACTCTTATCCTACAAGTTGGAGATCTAGAAAGCACTCGACTTTTGCTTGTAATTAATGAAGAACCAT
>OVBA01006679.1:0-16384 GCA_900406435.1 Lepidium aucheri
TTTAGTGTTTGGCAAAATTACTTCCTAGTTACGGAAATGTAGTGTGGTTTTATTAAACAGTGGTTTATGAACGTGAATTATGGTGTGGTTGACTTTTGGTAGATTTTGGTTGACCTTGGCTGAGCTTTGGTGGAGCTTTGGTGGAGCTTGGTTGAGCTTTGGTGGAGCTTTGGTAGACCTTTGGTAGATCTTTGTGGCAGACCTACGCGAATTTCGTGCTGACGTAGTACTTTTCATTAATGGCATTTTCGTAAATACTTTTTTGTTTACAAATCTGAAAAGGGCAAAATGGCAATTAAAAAAACAAGAGTATTTGAGTAATTAATGATAATTCCACACTATTTGAGTCATTTACCTATAATTCTAGACTATTTGAGTAAATCACCCTAATTATAATAAACTACAAGAATCTCTTTTGTAATAAGTTGAGAATATAACATACAAAGAATATTAAATATGAATTTCCAACTCAAAACCAACTGACAATGAGTAAAGAAGTTCATATCTTATATATAGTAGAGAAGATCCCTTCCAACTTCCAATGTGGGACATTATTCTCTAATAAAGAGTGTGTGTGAGTGAGAGAAAGATTTAGGTTGTTGTTTTTGGATTAATAATGTACCTTATTTTTATCAGTTTCTAACTCACTAATTTGCATCTTTTTCTAGTTTTTGTTAGTGTTTTAGAGTCTTTGCAGGTACAAAATATGTTAAAATTGGGATTAAAAACTCAAAGTATGGATTAGAGCAATTTGGAGCAATTCTAGCGTTTTTACAGAACATCAGGATCGATCGATCCCTCACAGCATCAGAGCTGCACACGAGTTGAAGATTGACCGGCTCCCGCTTGATTAAGCGCTCTCCTTGCCACCAGGATATGCGCTGGACCTGAGGATCGACCTTGCATCCCAGGATCAATCATTCCAACCCTTCTGAGTGATATGCGCTCGAATTGAAGATCGACCAGTTGCTACCGGGATCGACCGTTCGAATCATGGATCTGCATCTGGATCGATCGATCCTTGAGCCCTCACAGAAAAATCTAGTTTTCCATATTTTGTACCAAATGCGTTTTAGACTTATATAATTAGGTTTTCTAGAACTTTTGTGATATCCATCATCATACTTTTATGGCAGATATCTCTTGTAAGCTTGGGAGAAGATTTCATCCTCAACTTTGAGAATATTTCTAAACCTTTTTATTTTTTTTGCAATTTAATTATGTTTTTTTCATCTTCTATTGTTTTGCTTATTTCTACCACGTATGAGTAGTTCTTTTATCAGGTTTAGTGATTTTCTAGGGATCTAGGAATCAATGAACTAGGAACAAAGAGGGTTTGATTTTATGTGTTATCCATATATTGATATTTTAATGCGTAGATTAGTCTGATCACCTAATCTATGATTTTAGGTTGTTTAACTCACAAAAAGTGCTTGTTAGATGCCTGAAGTAGCTTAGATGAGCAACTAGTCCAGGACTAAAGTGCTTGTTAGTAGTCTTTAACCAACGAAAGCTGATGTTAAGGCTAGTTGTGGACCTATCAGACCAATTCAATAATGCATGCTTACATCTGTAGGACCAAACTACAATTTAGGATTTTACGTTGTCAAACATAGTGGTCGACACCAAAGCATTGGGTCTGCTAAATTGTATATCTAAATCGAGAATTGGTTGAATATATGTCCTGAATAGTTTCCTGATTTGATTTTCTGTTTCCAGATGAATTCATGATGCATGATGTTTTTAATATTGAATTTCACATCGTTTAGTTGCAATCACTCTTTTATTTATTTGATGTAGCTTGAATTAGAATTGAGTAGTCAATAGTGAAATCCTTAGTTCTTGTGGATTATATCCCTAAGTACTAAACTGATTTGTTGTGCATTTGCAGTAAATTATTAGGATTTAAAACACGAGCACATCAATTGTTGTGAGGTAGAGTTTGAAACTTTGCAGACATTTTCTCTCTATTTTATTGAACGTGTTATTTTGATTTCATCGTGATAATAACGTTAGTCTAAACAAATATGGTATCGGAACCGATTATGATGGCTGGAGAAGAGATAATCAAGAGTTTGCCATCGGAGAACCCACGACGAGTGGTGTTAAAGGACTCAATGGTAGAACTCATAACTCGCGTTGAAGTCATGATGAAGACCCTTTATACTATGATCGAGTCGAAGATAAGGACTGATAAGGACGTGAATTCACAGCTAAGATTGTTGGACTCTAAGTTTGAGCAGATTAGGAACCATTTGCAAATATATGATGATTGAAGAATTGGGTATTTCTCGCCTCAAGGAGAGCTCACCGAGTGTTCAACACAAAGAACAATGCCAGTTAACGTAGCAAATAATGAGGAATATGATTGAGGCCTTGGTCCGCCAGGATTTCCTTCAGTTCCAAACATTTTGGCAATTCGAGAGAGCCTATTGAAGAAGATCGAGCTGCCAATATTTGAGAGAGAGAGTACCCATAAGGTTGGATAGTTCACGTGGAGATGTTTTTTTAGGATTGGAAGGTATAATGATTATGATAAGTTGCAACTGATATCTCTAAGCTTGACTGGAGCGGTTTTGGGTTAGTATAAATAGGAAATGAATCTAACCTCATTCACAGACTAGAACCAGTTTAAATCAAGGATGTTGCAGAGATTTGGGAAGTCAAATAACAAATCCCTACCAAGAGTGTGCTAGCTATTCGCCAAAATGAAGAAATGGATGAGTATGTGAACACATTTGAAGATCTATCTTCTCAGGTGTATGGTCTGGATGAGGAGACCTTGGAAGGGATTTCCTATAATGGGTACAACCACAAATGCAGGAGGTAGAAGAGATGTTGTAGCCTGTGGGTTTAACAAAGATGATAGCAACAACGCGAAGGATGGAACATAACCTATTATGTCAAATGATGAGTAGAGATCTGTCAAAAGATTAAAGTTTGGAGAAGAGAAAGGGTGGAGCTAGTTATCATGGCTATCATGTAATGAGAAGAAGTTGGGAAGTACTCATAATGATTTTACTCTCACGGCCAAGCCAGTGAATCAGACCAATCCACCAAAACAGGACACACCTAGGAAGCTCTCTAATACTAAGTATGAAAAGATGAGGCGTAAGAAAATCTACTTTAGATGCGATGGACCATGGTCGAAGGGTCTTTTATGTAATAATCGAGAGCTGAAGGTGATGACAGTTATCAATGAATGTGCAAGAGAAATTCTAAAGATGGGATATGATGAGAATGAGGAGGAAGAAGCGGCGACCACAGTGGCACCAAAGCTAGGGGACGTGGAGGCCACATTACCTACAAAGACAAAAAACTTCATGGCTTTATCACTGAGTTTTTTGGGTCAGAACCTAGTGGAGAAGAAGCGCCAACCTTAACAAAGTTATATGGTGAAGTGAGAATTGTAGTCATGATTGACAGTGGAGCATCCCACAACTTTATATCACCAAATCTAGTGAAAAGGGTAAAACAGATAATGGAATATAGGGATCAACTGGTGGTACGACTAGGGCAAAGGCTCACTGTGAATGGAATGGGGATTTGTAAAGCGCTGACACTAGCCTTTCAATCCATAGAAATCAAAACTGATTTCATAGCCTTATAAGTTGGAGGAGCTTACATAATTCTGGGAGTTTATTGGTTAAGGACACTTTGGACATGCGAAGTTAATTGGGAAACACACAAGATGTCATTCTGGCATCAAGGGAATTATGTGACGATCAGAGGTGATTCAGAGCTATTATATAAAAAGAAATTGTATAGGAAGCCATTACATAAAACACATATAAGTTACAGCGTCCAATATTTGTAGGAACAGAATGGAATCATCATGTTTTTTATAATGATGCGAAAGAAGTTAAAAACATTAATGCAGCAATATGAATCAATTTTCTCTTAGCCAACAGCATTACCACCAAGAGGCTATGAGCATGTGATACATATGAGTTATGGTGAATAGCCTGTGAGTGTTAGGCCGTATAGATATCCTCATATATAGGTGGAGGCAATGTCAAAGATGGTAGACCAAATGCTCATAGTTGGGGTTATTCGACCAAGTAAAAGCTTATTTTCTGATCTCATGTTACTTGTGAGGAAGAAGGACGAGACATGGAGATTCTGTGTTGATTATAAGGCTCTTAACAGAGCCATAATGCCAAATAAGTAACCAATTCCCATGATTGATCAACTCCTAGACAAGCTGAATGAAGCATCAATATTCTCGAAATTGGACTTAAGGTCGGGATACCGCCAACTACAGATGTAGGAACAAGATGTGGAGAATACCATATTCTGTACTCACGATGGTCACTATGAGTTTTTGGTGATAACATTCGGTCTCACCAATGCTTGAGCAATATTTCAGGAACTAATAAACGACATATTCAAATCCTATCTACGAAATTTCGTCTTATGACTTTTTGGCGATATCCTAGTTTTTAGTTCCTCACATGAAGAACATTTGGAGCATCTCAGAAATGGTATTTGAAGTCTTTGTACAATATACTCTATTCGCTAACAAGAAGAAATGACTATTCAGACAGCCAAGAATAGAGTATCTCGGACACATAATATTGGAGGAAGATGTATCTACAAACCCGTGTAAGACTGAAGTCATGAAGAGCTGGCCAATACCATATACTCTTAAGGCCTTATGTAGTTTTTGAGATTAATCGGGTAGTACATGCGTTTTGTAAGAGGCTACAACGAGATAGCAAAGCCACTCACTGAGTTATTAAAAAAAACTCAGTTCATATGGTCCTAGCTCGCATAGTCTGCATTCAAACAGTTGAAAGAGACTATGGTGTCAACTCTAGTCTTGCCATTATCAGATTTTACAGAGCTTTTTGTGGTTGAAGTAGACGCTTTAGGGTTTAGTTTGGGAGCACTCTTAACGCAGGGAAAAAAGCAGGTGGCTTATTTCAGTTATGGACTGAGTTAGAGGGAACAATTGAAATTGATATATGAGAAGAAGTTGATGACAATAGTCATGGCAGTGCAAAAATGGAAACATTAGCTGCTAGGAAGACGGTTCTTAGTCGACAAAGACCAAAAGAGTCCCAAGTTCTTGTTAGAACAAAGGAAATCTTGATGGATTATCAGCGCTGGTTAAGTAGTTGGTGAGCTATACATTCAACATCGAATATCGTCCATGAGTGGATATTAAGGCAGCCGATGGACTCTCTATGATGGATTATGGCTCAGAAGGATCATGTACTACATTGTGCCTCTCTCTTACTCTTCCACAAACCTTACAACTGCAAAATCTTTACGCTGAGATTAATAGGGATGTGGAGATAACTTAGATAATTAATAAAGTCAGAGATGGAGAGAAAATTAAGAACAATTATGGTCTAGTGATGAACAAATATACAGGCTGGTAATACTGAAGGCTTCAGTACACATTTTGCTACTCCTAAAAAATATCATGATGGATTGGTGGGTCGACACTCCAAGATATATAGGACAGTTAACGACTATAGTAAATGATATATTGGCAAAATTTGAGAAAGGAACTATATAGGACTATGTTCACAATGCACAATGTGCCAAACATAAAGCTGTGGTATAACACTTCTTATCACACATCCCTTAATAGCACTTCTTTCAAAGTATTATACTGTCAAGAACCACCTCAGATTATGTCTTATGAGAATGACTCTCCCACCAATTTTTAAGTTAGATTAGAGGGCGTGAGAAAGAGGCGTTATGCTGTTACAAATAAAGGGTCACCTCACACGAGCTCAGAATGATATGAAACATTCAGCGTATAAGCATAGAAGAGATCTTGAGTTTTAAGTGGGAGATCAGATTTTTTCTAAAACTCAAACCTTACAAGAAACAATCGGTGGCTAAGCTTTTGTTCCAGAAAATTCCAATAAGGTATTATGGTCTGTATGAGGTGTTGGCTCGTGTGGGTAAGATAGCATATCGGCTGAAATTTCTCCACATTCTTCCATACATCTTGCCTTCCATGTCTCACAACTGAAGCCATCAGTTGGGAAGAAACATCAAGTGTAGCTTTTACCTGAATTAGTAGACACTCTACAACAAAGCATAGGTGAGTCATAGAAGTTGTTGTAGACTCACTATGATAAAGAAGGGCACTTGGAAGCACTGTTTCGCTGGAAAGTCTAGCCATCTCACGAAGATTCATGGCTTCGAATGGTTGAGTTGAAACAACAGTTTCCTCAACTTCAACTTGATGACAAGTTGACTCTTGCAGGGAAGAAGGTATTGATAAGTCTATGAGGATGGACTTTCATAAGAAGAAGGTGGGAGAAAAGGAAATAAAATACTTAGGACCAAGTTAAGAATACAACATTCAAAGAGTGTGTGAGAGTGAGAGAAAAATTCAGGTTAGTGTTTTTGGATTGTTGTGAAGTAGAGCCTGAAACTCTGAAAAAAAATTCTCTCTACTTTATTGAGCGTACTATTTTGATCCTATAATAATAATAAAAGAGAAAAATGTTTCACAATATAATTATCTACTTATATAAATTTACATATATTTATTAATTAAGAAATTCCTTTCACTTGATTTCGTAAAGAAAAAAACATATACAATCAACTATCAAAATCATATTGCAAAAAGTATATTTGATCAAATGATTAAATGTCTATTTCTATTGTATTTCTAATCAGAGTTTAATTTCAAGAAGTCGTGTTTCTATATGACATCAAAAAAATCTATAGGTTAGATTATACTAGTAGATTACTTTTTCCTCTCTCTAATTGTTGATATAATAAAACATTGTTGCAAAATCACAATTAATAAAAGTCTTTAAAGAATGTAAGAGATACTCCCTCCATTTTTAAAAGATTGATTTTACAAAAAAAATCACACATATTAAGAAAAATATTTGATAATCAATTATAAATGTATAGTTTTTTGTAGTACACAATTTTTCATATGTCTACACCAATAGTAATTCAGAAAATTCAATTAATATTTTTGAAATTTGTAATGTATAACTATTAATTGATTAAATTTACATAGAAAACTTAAAACATCAATCTTTAAAAAATAATGAAAAATGTCTAAAACATCAAATTTTAAGGAAGGGAGGGAGTACTATTTATGTGTGAAAGATCATTAATAATGAAACCTTGTGGTATGAAAAGACGACCAACAACAAACATTCTCTTCGAGATTTGAGATAGTCATATCATTAAATGCACTTCCTAAGAACTACTAGTGCTATAATTAAAAACCATATTAGTTGAAGTTTGTCAAAACAAAACGTAAACCAAAAAAAGACCATGCAATTGAAATGGGCCAGAGATAAGAGACTTATTAGATGAGTCTCCACGTCACTTTCTAGATTCGGCTTTTGTCTCCTAAACTTTCGACAACATTCGTCTTGCACTCCGACACTTCCCGGGACCTCTGTCTCTCCTCCTCTCCTCTCCCATTTCTCTATTTCCTTTTTTCTTATTCATTGATTCTGACTTTTTTCTTTAGTTTTATATTTGCTCTCATTTGTTGTTACTCGTGGTCCTTCTTCATTCCTATTCATTCTCTTATAATTTCATCTAAAAATGTTATACACAGCTATTTTTTATATGGATTCTTATTTTATATTTGTTTCATATATAGTAACAATTTGTAACTAAGTTGAGTATATGCAGTAGCTTAGGATTTGATTTGGTTATTTTTTTTGATAGTTTTAATAATTTCATTCTAAAACGAATAGAAAAAACTTTACCTTAATTGGTTTGAGTTCAGGTAAACTGTTAAACATTCGAAAAGAACAGAAGGTAAACAAAAACACCTAAAATTTTATACAAAATGCAAGTTAGTTCACTAAAAAAATATAATGAATTTCGACCAAACTTTTTGACCAAAAATATATCAAAAATCTATTTTCTTTTACCAATTTTAGATCAAAGCATAATTTTTGGTCAAAATTTATCTTATTTTCTTGTAGTGGTTTCGAGAATTCGAATAGAGTATTAATTTGTTTTCACTTTACCACTTAACCATATCGTGTAGATAAGAAAATAGTATTTTGTATTTTCATCTAGGAAAAAAACAATTCTCATTAGATATTTGTTAATATTTAACATGCATTGTTTTTCTTACAATTTTTAAGTTTGGATAATTTTAATAATTATCATGGGTAGTCTGTTAATATTCCTAAGTATATGATGCCATCAGGAATAAATAATAAAAATGGCTTTACATGAAAAGAAAAAAAAAACAGAACTAGAATAAAAATAAAATAAAGGAAAGGAGTGAAGGCAACAGCACATAATGAGAGGTTAGTATGGGCTCACAAACTCTTATGTTTCTTTTTTTTTTCTTTGTTCTTTTTCCAATTATTAATATCTATTGTTTCTTACCAAACTAACCACATAAATATTTTATAATATTACCGTTATAAAATTAAAATAAAAGTAAGTATATCTTTACATATATATGTATTTGTATGTCCCTCTCTATATATATACACTGAAACATATGTTCCCAATTCAAACATTGTTTTACTTTGTCTCAAACAATTTCCTCTCAAACAACATATCCCACAACAAAACAAAAACATAAAAAAAGCTGCCATGGAAGAAGATCATCAACAACTAGTTCCAATAGACAGCTTTTCTTACAGTTGGTTAGTTAATTTTCCTTCTTTAGAAGCTTCCATCGATGATCATCATCAAACCTATGAAGATTCTTCTTCTTGTTCTTCTTTCATTGAGATGGATCCAAGATTACCTCCTTCTAGAAGATTCTTCAGCAAAACAGCTCATGAAAGTAGCTTTAAGTTCGATAACTTCGTCTCTTTATCCGACGGAGATCACTCTTTAGTTCACGCCGATGAGCTTTTCCGTGACGGCTACGTTATGCCTTATCGAACAAAAGCCACGTCATCAACAGCTACCGAAGAAGAAGAAGAAGCATATCAGCCGTTGGATATAACGACAACCGGAAAGATTGAGACACGTGGCGTTAGTAACAAGTCCTTGTCGTCTCCTTCTTGTAGAAAGCTGAGGAGAGTGTCGAAATGGGTTATCTTGAAGTATCTTGATTTTCTGACTCCATTATGTAAAAGATTAAGAAGATGTAGATCCGCTGGATTAACCAGAAGTATTGGTATGGATTCGAGAATTCGTGTAACGACGTCGTCTAGAAGCAGAGTTTATTCTGACGAAACGACGTCGTCACCGAGAATAAGTGTTGCTGATGAATTTTATTGGAGAAGGTCTTGTGACTCTGAGAGTTCCATTCACGAAGCTGTTCTTCATTGCAAAAAATCATTCGGTACGTTAAAGACACACTTTAACATCTTTTTTATTGTAACTTTACGTTATTATATCATCGTAAGCTAATTGAATTATTGTTAATTAAAACAGAGAAATGAGAAGAATTGATGGAAGAGAAGCAGGTAGGAGTAGAGACAATATTAAGATTGAGAGAAGAAGCGAAATTGCATTAACACGTTACACATGGAGTGGAAGAGAGAGAGAGAGAGAGAGAGAGAGAGAGAGAGAGAGAGAGAGAGAGNGAGCAAGTTGTGATGTGTCTTTTTGTTGTTTCTCTCTCTTGAATTAAAGAGATTGATAAGAATGATCCATGTGAATGTGTCAATCTGATGTGTATCAGAAAAAATGTCTTTTTTTTTTTTCGATGAGTGGGCACATATAGTTTCAGATATATGGGCTACAAGCAGAATCAACAAAATATTTTCAGATTATCTAGGCTAATATTTTTCCATATATAATATGTAACTTATATAGTTTCTTTTTTATATATGTAGCCTACCCATGTTTACTTTTTTTGGGTCCAATTGTGTTTGAATATTCTTACTTTTTGTGCAATTTTTGTCTTTTCTTGTCTCAGAGATCATTCAGAGATGTCATCATGCATGATTGAACTCTTTTCTTATCATAATTGTAGCTCAAATTACTATATCGAACTAAAAAGGATGATATATGCGTATATCCTAATCGATATGATTCAATAACCAAGTGAAGATAGTGAAAACGTATTGAGACCAACACACATAATTCAATCGGAATGCACCCATTAAATGCTCATCTTATAACTTTATTAAAATAACTCTTTTTTTTTATATCTTTAGAGATTTTTTTTTTCTCACAACCATTCCAAAAGCTCTCCCTTCATCTTGTAATTCACGCATCTACTAATTTTATATATATATATATATATAATATTTTATAAAGTGCTTAATTCTGTATTGATATATTTGGTAGACGAATCTTTCATTTTCACTCACTGCAAATTCTACTAGCAATATATATGGTAGACAATCCTACGTATATAAAATAATATAAATATTAAAAAGAACAAAATTTTGGTGATGCTTTAGTGACTTATAAAGAGTGTAGGGTCAAAAATAGTGTTTGTATCAATCTGATTCATAGTAAACTGAAATTGCAAATGACAAAAACACATGTGGGTGAAGAAACGTATAAAATGAAACAACATCGTCTTGCTTTTATTCTATTAATTTACGTTTCGTGGCTGAGTTTATTTTTTTTGCATATTTTGTACGCAAATACACATCGTCTTGCTCTTATTTTATAACCTTTAATGAGTTGTAATTATAGAGGTTGTTTTTTTGGCCAAAATGTTTTTTCCCCCTAATTAAACCATTAACTTAGCCAATTTAATTCTAGTCGACCACATGTATATATATATAAACTTGTATAGCATTTTTAGTACAAGATATTATAAGTAGGTGGATTTCGTGATCTATATATTCTTTGGTTTTGTATGATTGTGTTTGTCATTTATATGAAGCTTTAGCATTTTCTGTTAGATTAGTTAAAATACCGGACAATCTACAATATCTATCACATGTTTTGAACATACTATATATGATATATACATATTTGCGTATATATTTATATGATATAAAGCGATATCAAATTATGACAGAGTACATATAATGTTAATCATTTTTTGTTGTTTAAAACAAGTGGTGTCCTCATTTACAATCGGATCCAAAAATCAAAGAATCTTGAAGCTTAATTAGATCTAATTTTCAAATTTAGTCTATGACAACATATTGGACAATTCAGCACGGTTATGTCTCGTATAGTGTCAATTTAATGGTATTATCTTTGAATTATATGTATTACACACTACTATATTTTTTGTATATGATTAACAATATTTATATATGATATTCTTATAACAGTATATACTTTTTGAGATTTGGATATCTTTTGTTTCTATATTTTAATGTTCAAATGAAATTAAAACCGTAGTTTACACCTTTCACAATCTTAGTTTCTTAGTTTTGAAATTTTAATTCTTACTTTCACTATAAATAATATAGAAAATCAAATGAGACAGGTTTCATTTTTGCTGTCAGGACATATATATGATATATCGTTATATATATATATATTTTTTCTTTTTGTTGGGCAACTATCATTAGTATATTTATTATCTATTGACCCATGTTGATTATATAGATACAATTACACATTGGAGAATTCGGTGCTTTTATTATTCTTTTGTCAACAAACACACTTTATTAAAAATGGGTTGAGACGTGTTGGCAAACCAAAACCTTAGAGAAGAATCAACAAAAGAGAAAACACACTTTTAACAAGACTACAACAATAACTTAGACACCGAGACATTTGGTTTATGAATCACTAACAATTTTTGAATATATATTACAACAATAAATGTACTCATTTCTCACAGTATACTCTGTCCAAAAGTCATTTAAACACCATTTACCATTTGAAATAAATGGATAACTGAAATGAAGGTTGTAAAATATAAAGGCCCGACAAAGAATTTGTGGTCAAGTGGTAAGGATTGGGTTTGAGATTTTAAAGAGTTTGTAGGTTTGATTCCCATACTATGCAAAATTAAAATATGTTGTCTTAATCATCTCTACATGAAAATGAGTTCATGTTTTCCCATTTGAATACTGTAGGTAAAATCTATCTATGAACTGCACTACCTTCAACCAAATAGTCCAAGCTAAGGTTTGAAAACTTTTGAGTTTAAAAAAAAATGTAAACATCGTTTAAACATTATTTATATCTTGTGTAAAATATAAAAAAATGTCATTGTTGTATTTAGAAATAGTGGTCGCTTCTCAAATAACTATAAATAATTCTGTTTGAATACAATCTATAGAAATCTAATTGACATTTAAAAAAAATATTTCAATCGAAATACTAATTGGTGAAGACATTTTTGGAAATCATCTTTTATTTGTAACCAATCAAATCCATAAGATGATATACTATATGATGCTACGTATCTAGCTATCGCTGTATTGCATTATAAATAAAGGTTCATAAATGTAGCCTATACTCCTGAGGGGACAAACCTATGGTATTCATTTAAATGGAATATAAGAAAGTTCATTAAGTTAAATTATTGTCTAGACTAAGGACCAAAGGAATTCACTTTTAGAAAAACAAAATATTGCCCATATTTTTGCAACAACTTTGTAGCAGAAGATTTGCAAACGAGAATTTAAATATTAATAGACCCTATAACATTAGAGACAGGATATATTCGAAACAAAAAACAGTATTAAAAATAAAGGTAGTTTAATGGTTGAAATTATTGTAGCGAAGGACAAATTCACCCAAAAAGACAGGCAAAAAGATTTACCTAGGCATCATTTTTCTTCTTCTGCAAATTTATAGGTCCAAGAAGATTTCAGGGTACATGCACACAGAGAAATTCCATTGGTTACATTGCATCTAGATCCATTTCTTCTAACTAAAGATATACTACTTAATATATCGAAGCATTTAGTTTATATATATATATATATATATATATATATATTTGGTTTTTAAAACACCATATAACAAACAACAATTATTAGATTTCGCTACCAACTCTCCTAAAAATTTCTTTTTTGAAAGGTGCATGTATTTTTTTTTTGATATGGCTCTCACAAGCCAAGTATTCACCGACCCAATCAAAGAAAGTCTTGCTTGGCACGGCCTAATTCCGATTTGCCAACAAAGATTACTTTACCGTATACTTTTATTGCCTGATGGTTAAACAAAATTTTCATATGATTCCGCGAATGAATTCGTTATATCTTCTTTTACGTACGTAGACTTGATAAATGTATAAACGTGCACATTAGTTGTAACTAATTCGTTTATGTATTTGGTATTAATTTTGCAATTGTGTTTTGTTTAAAGCAATTCTTATTTCGTAAAGTAAAGTTTATAACAGGAACACTCCAAATATATATATATATATATATATATGAACAATTATGGGACAATAAAAAATCTTTCTGCTCAATTTAAACCGCAAGTTATAGTGGAGACAAATTCAAACACAAGTCCGAAACATCACTTATAATCTCTCATCTTTATACCGAATTATAACCGACAAAATGCAAATAGTGAAATTAGGCAACAAAACCAAAGCTTCAAGGAGATTAGCCGCCTGAATAATGATCACACATAAAAGGAAAAAAAAAGTTTGACAAAATGAGAGAAATATAATTGGGTTAAAGGAAGAATTAAGTGGAAACTCTTAATCTCACGTGATAGTGAAAGAAAAGAAGGAGGCATAGAGACAAGATATGTTGCAATAAGATCCAAAGCATACCTCGTGACACTGTTCCTATATCCTATCTTCATTTCCTTTTCACCTTCTTTCCTATTTTCCATCTTCTTCTTCATCTTCATTGGGGGACCAAAAACACTCTTTGACAATATATATATGGTCATTTTTCTTTTGTCTTAGTCTATTGAGAATGATATATACTATATCAATTGTATCTTTGTTTTCGTTATCTGTCCTTAATTTATACGCTTCATATGTTCATCTAGAAATTATATGTACATTTTTTCTTTACGTGTATGTGGGTTTCTTCATGTATTATCTTTTTTTTTTATTTCATGAACGATATATAATTATATTGACAAGCTCGATTACACGGTATAACATGACTATTTGAAATCAAATTCCACTGCAAAAACTATATATACAGACATCTAACTATTTGACTAAAAAACTTTTATCTGTCAATACTTCAACATATAAACTTTTAGTCCAACCTTCCAATTTTACAGTAAATATAGTCTATTGTGTTCCAATTTTTCTGAGTATCAGTCTTCTCTAATTATTATCCAACTATTTTAGTGGTGTAAAAAGTACTGAGTAGAAACCTATAATTTTTTGGGGACCAAAGACAAGAGCAAAATACATATAGTGTCTTGCTTTCTCGCATGCGATGCTTGAACTCAAGATTATTCTGACTTGTCCAAAACTTGGTTCTGGTTTTGGTTCTAGTTCAACCGATTTGGTTTCGGGATTGTCTTTGGAGCAATGCTTATATAATTGATTAGTTGCATTCGTGTCTCAATCGAAGTTAGACAGTCCAATACAAAATAATTTTTTTGCACGTAACCTGTTTATTGTACTTGTATTTTCCACCGTTGCTAAATTTTATATCATACAATAAGCAAATTTTGTATTTTATATCACACTCTGTCGGAGTAGAATTGTAATTCATAAAACTAAAATACATTTCCTTTTATTTTACTTACATTATATGATATATATATATATATATATAATTTAAATATCCACGCATCAAAACTGATAAAATCTATAGTATTTCCTTATTTTAATCAAGATATACAGTCCAAATTCCACAGAAAATCAATAATTATATACATAAAATACTTCAATACATAATGAGATCATTAGAATATAGGGAAGAGCAAAAAAAGTAAAGCTATATATATTTGCCAAATGTTTTATTTAAGAAAAAAGTGAATGAAGAAACAAAAGCTTTAAACAATATATATAATAGAGTTGAACCAGATTCGAAGCAGACGTTAATGGTCGTGGAATCGTAAGGTATGAGAAGGAACATCATAGCTAACCAAAGTCCCCCCAATGGACCCATTAGTATTGTCTCAGACTATTTTTTTCCCTCAGACAAAAAGTACATCTATAACACTAGCCACACGACTTCCGAATCATTTAAGTAAATTACTTTTCATACAGTATATATTGTAAATTAATAAACAGTCATAATAAGATTTTCTTAAACCGGATCTTATATCTAGATATTTGTAGCTAATATATGAATACTGTACTCTATAGTCGCCAAAAAAAACATCTAATAAAATTCGACCGACGTGAGATTCTAGACTGCAATCACTTCTTTAACATTATCTTTGGACAGAACAACAACAAAAAAATAAATTTGAGAAGGAACCAAATGTATGTGTTGTTATAATTATATACCGATAAATTCCGACAAGAAAACACTAGAACTATCTAGATCATGATTAATCACGTCATTGTACTTCAACAATTAATTAATTCCTAACCAATTTTTTCTTTGGTTTATAAAAAATGGAATGGCCAAAAAAACGATGTGAGGGTTATGTTGCTTACTGGTCAAGTCAAGATTTGCTAACTAAATTTTGGCCAAAAATATTGATTAGGATCAAATAATAAGGCAACGAAAACCATCATCTTAATTTATGCCTTTTGTCGGCCGCGAATCTATTCGTTAACTTGTCATAATATTCGATTAAGCAACTCATGTATTGAAAAAATTGCTTAATCGATTAAGAAATACATATTTGTCATAATGTTTTATTAGAATATGGTTTCCAAATCAAAACTAATTGGCAATGAGTGGAGAGACTCATATCTTATATCTACTAAAAAAGATCTTTTCCAACTTTTGATATGGGATGTTATTCCGTGATATATTTCGATTAAGCAATACATACATATTATGACAGGTTACGTAATATTTGTCATAATATTTCGATTAAGCAACACATACATTATTTGTTACGTGATTTTTACGAGACGTATTATCGTCCATAGGTCTATGTAAATTGTCTCGACGGTAACTTGAATTAACTTTTTTCTGAATTTCTGAATTTTTTTTGGCTTCTTTTATAGGTTATTTAAAAATACAGGCAGCTTATATAGTATATATAAACTAGATATAGACCCGTTTTATTAAATAATGCTTAACCTATATTTTGAATAATGTCTTAGAAATTTATACGTTATTCTACAATTTTGGATGGTTCAGTTTGACACATGGAAGAATCTCTATATTACTAACTTCTGAAACCCTATTTTATATAATATGATAAAATTTCAACCTAATAATAGTAAAATAAAATAATAACACATTAAATTTAAAAATTTTTACCTTTTTTGTTTGTTTTCCTTGAATGTTCTTGATGTAAACGAAAACAAATAAATTAAATTGGAGAAAGATTAAAAAGTTGAAAGGTATTGAAAAATTATCTATGTATTTATTTATATATATAAATTAATATTCACAATTCCTTTTNAGATTAGGATTATGTATACAATTTTTTTTTAATTTAGGATTATGTATACAAATAAATATTTGAGAGTATT
>OVBA01006680.1:0-16384 GCA_900406435.1 Lepidium aucheri
ACACTCTTTGTGCTTGAGGATTAGAGAGTCGAACAATGGCCGTGAGAGCTCACTTTTCGAGTAGGTTTTGATTATTTGGCTCTGCAATACGGATTCTTCCTAAGCGAGGTGGAACATATTCAGTGCTTGCGTTGTCTGTTCTTTTTGACAGCTGATGGTGTGAGGAAGCCATGGCTTTAATCTTTGCTAGTTTCTTCACAAAATGTGAGAGGTTTGTGGCACAAAACAACCAAAGGTTACACAGAAAATGTTATAAATTCTTAGAGGTTTATAAAAGTTCACCTTACTTTAGCCACCTTAATGTTAGATTTCATATCAATGGTTGTCAAGGTGAAGGTGAGTGTCTGGTCGGCTGTTCACCGTTGTTGTTGCCTCGCATGGAGGTCGGAAAACATATTGTTTCCCAGATGGGAACCAAAACCGGGTAGCTGGGGTCGGAGATTTGAATAAAACCACCTGGTATTTGCTTAAAAGAGTAAAACCAGTTAGCTCTTAATCTGCCTTACACTTCGTACCTGAAAGAGAAACCCCAAACTGCTTATACTAGAGATTACCTTTTATAACAATTTTAACTTTCAAAAAGTATTATTTTCTTTTAAAAATAGATTAGCTCAGATTTTGTAGTAATTCTATGGATATGGACCATATGGTTATTTTGGTATAAATAATTGTGCAATTTTACGAAAAAGACTTGGTGCACTTTTCGCATTCGGACCAAATAAGACGTGTGAGTTGTACATTGATGATACATTAATTAGATTATGTATTCATTGATGATACATTAATTAAATTCAAATTCGTCGATTTGAAATGTTGTCTTTGATGTCGAGTTACTCTCAGTCTGGTGGTTAGGATGATCTAGCTAATGACTCAGGGCACCAGGGTTCGATTCCTCCCCACTACACTAGTAGAATAAAAAGGGATTTTAGGGTGTGGACTAGGTTATGGATCAGACCTTGTCGATCCAGTTGTTGTTGACAGAAAAAAAATGTTGTCTTTGATATTTTAAACCGATAAATTTGAACTTATTCTTGAAAACAAGAAAGAGAAAATCAAACTTAAGAAACATAAAAACTGAATCGAACTTTCAAAAATCGATTTAACTTTTTAACTTTGGAATGTAGAAAAATTTTCTATTTAAGATTATCGGAATGTTCAATTGGCCTAACCAATCCAAAGTTTAATGTTTTTCACAAGTCTAACATTAAATTGAAAGTGTGACCAAATCCGGATTTTTCAAAATTTAAACATTAACTCGATTATATTGAGACCAATCTGAAGTCAGATAAGAAAGTAAAGTAGACCGATGTTTAAGAGCTTCTCAATTTCTTCTACCGCAACTCTTAATTGGATTTTGTAAATTCTGCACATCATTAATAATATTCATTTGCAACATAGAAGAGTTGAGAGTTCATTTTTCAACTTTGGTCTCTTGTAGTTCTAGTTCAATCTGCTTTAACTCTCTGGCGTCGAAAGATCCAACAATAAAGTGAAACCAACCATTGCCAAAACACTATCAACCAGTTACGGCTCTTTGCCTTACCACCGCCTTCTTCCTTCCCTTTGAATATTCCTTTGTACATTTCTTTCTGCTTTTGGTACACAGCTTTCTCTTGCTCTGCAAGAGCTCGTAGCTCTCTTCTAATCGCCTTATCATCAGGAGCATACTTTTGCGCCTTTCGAAAATCATCACGGGCTGATTCCGTCTGTCCTAGCTCTGCCTTAGCCTTTCCTCTTCTGAACAGCGCTTTTGGATTTTTCTCTTCTTCTGCCAATACCTGCCAATGTTTACAGTTTGATTAGATTTCGAGAACTGAGTACAAAATCATCTCTTCCAATGGATGCCTTGATGGCTCTTACAATGTTGCAGTGACCAATTGCTTCACCGTATCGTTTTAGCTTGATGAGGCATGCTGCCATGTTTAGGTGGCATGGGTTCTTAACTGCCAAAGCCATATCCTGGTACTTCCCATAGAGCTGAAACATAAAATCGTCCCCCATGTATGCAATGGCCTGAGACAGCAAAACCATGACTAATCAAAAGCTGAAAGGAGACACAAGAGCCTCAGGACTCGCTAAGAATGCCTCAAAACCAAAATTTTGACCATAACCGGTAGAAGAGAGAGAGAAAGATGTATAACCATTTCATACTGTTGCATGGCCTCCTCCAGTTTTTCCTCCTTAAACAGAGAATTCCCATCCATTTTTCTTCTGTCCGCTGCACCAATCCTTTCCTCCACAGTCATATCACTGCGAGCCTTTCCCTGTACAGTCCATTTTCTATGTTAGAAGTAAGCCGAGAGGTCGAGATAAAGCTTGGTTGTGTAGTTATCTGGGTAAGGAAACAAGAAACTACAGATAATCCTACAGAACAAAAAGACTTGCCTCCTTTGTTTCATCAAATCCAATAACTTCAACCTCATATAACAAGTCTGCCATAGGTGGAACATTCGGAAAAGAAAAGTTTCCATCTTTACCATATGCCAATTCCCACCCAACATGCAAGAGCGCACGTTCACCGGACTTCATGCTAGAAACACCGATGGCTAAACCGGCCATTTCTTTTTTCTCTGTCTCACAGAAACATTTCACTCCTTAGCGTAAAGTCTCGTTTTTAAAAACTGGTATAGTAATGTTAAAATGTGCTAATAAGTTCTGAAGCAATAACATATGACCCTTCAATCATATATCATCCCAAATATCCTTTCCATTAGGTTTTTTTAGGATTCAAAGGCTGACTCAGCAAATCAACCAATAATGATGCATCCAAGTAGAGGGAGATGTAGAGAACATAATTGAAGGCCACATACCTTTTCCTAGAACCAATTCCACAGGTTGCTGCTCTTGCCATGTATCATCAAATTTGTGCTGAGAATTTTTGGTCCATACCCTATAGTGCACTATGGCCAATATGAAATTTGGTAAGATAGAAAAATTGAAGTAAAGGTAAGCTTGAAGAAGATTTATGGTTATAGAACAGCAATTTGATATTCCATGGTTCCAAACTTAAACCACATTTCAAGTTCTCTTTTAAAATGAATAAATCTAGGCATGACACTTACACTTTCATATCAAGGATTACAACTAACCAATTTTCTGAACTCAGTGAAGAGACTTCACAACAGAAGGAAGATAAACAGTATAAATAAGAGGAACCGAAAAATTAGTAACTGATTAACAGAAAGCTAATTCTACTTACAGAAGCATGTCGAGTACTTTGATGGTTTGGGACCGTGACCTTCCTTAATGATCTGCTTACTGACTTTCTCATCCAAGACTTCAACTTCACTATCAACTTTAGGGGGAACACTACCGTCTTGAGAAGGCTCACTATGCACAACAGCACTTCCTTCAGTAACTATTTCGTTCTCTTGGTCTAGAGCTAAATGACACAGTAGGAAAACCGAGTAAGTGCTAGTTCCAAGATCACAACATGATGAAGAAAGAATAGAGCAGGTCCATAATATTCGATAGAAAGTTTTCCTTAAGGAAAAAGTCTTAAGAGAAATTCTTCCATACAAACAAAGCATCCGACGGAATATTTGACAGAAAAACTTCAAATCAAGAACAAACGAAATATTTTTACTTACCATGTGCTTGGCTTTGATTCTCCAATGATTCATCCATTAGTTTAGATTCCAGCGATAGATTCAACCACGGCCTGAATCAACGGCTAGAAGTGTAAGAATGATGGCATGTGATCCAAAAATCAGACATATAAAGTGTTGAATTGATTATACAAGAAGCATTTTAAACTCAACTACTTTATGATGTTCTAAGTGATCTCCCCGCGAATTGAACTAGACATAGACAATGAAGTGGTATTGAATAGGAACAACAAGGCTTAAAATTGACACACTTAAAGATATACTAATTTCCAGCAACTATTGAAAGACAAGACTTGTATCATCGACCAAATCGGAGCCCATAAAGACATAGCCGAAGTCAAGCTAATGGGAAACATCTCATTTCAAATCAATTCAAGTGTTATCGTCAATTATAGCAGACAACGACGAAAGAGTTTGAGAATTCGGAGAATGGGCGAGCAAACTTACGAAGTAGGAGAAGGAGAACCTCAGGGAAGTGTGATTCGTCGTCGTTGTCGAAGTCGCACGAAGACTCGATGAGAGAGAGTGATACCAAAGATTAGGGGAAATATCAAAAGAGGGTCTGTACTTTTCCATTTAAGTCGAAATAAACTTATAAAAATATACTTATATTGGACAATTCTAGTGAGCAATTAGATCAACATCTAAAGAAAAATATTAAATACTGTCAACTTGATCCCGATATTTTAAATAAAAAATAATTACACATTCGTCCATCGCTATAGTTTATAGGTCCCAATATTTGTTACAATCAAGGCTCAAACTAACCCCGGGCATATTGGGATTTCCGTTTCGTTCTGTTCCGTACCCGTCTTGTAATTCCCGTCTCTTTTGGGAATGAGAAATTATAATTTTCTGTTCAGGTCCAAAAATAATATGTAAATAGGTAAAGAAAAAGGTCGGGAATGGATTCGGGATTTCTCTGAATTCCCGTTGGGTATTTGTTTACATTAACAAAATGCTAAAATATATTATATTCAGATATTAAATATGTTTTAAATAGTTAAAATAGAGCATATAACAATATTTAACTTAAAATTTCACAAACCCTACGATGAATACAAATGATTTAATATGAATATACTAGTAGTTTTGGTAAAAAATGGTAATATAGGTCATTTAATTACAATATTTAGCACTATAATTTTTATGTTTGTGTATTTGTATATCGGTATATCATTTATACATTATTATTTCTGTTATAGTAATTATATAATTTATAATAATACTCTTAGTTTTTTGATTACTCGTATTTTCTAAACTATTTCCCGTACATATACCACAATTTCCCGATTTAATAAAACTTTGGGAATAGTTTGGGAAGTAAATTTTGAGTCCCAAAATTTTCGTACCATTCTCGATTCCTGACATACTCGTCTCATTTTGTAATGAGAATTGTTTGGGAAGTAAATTTAATTTCTCAAACTAACTGTTCTCGATTTGTTCCCGTAATTTCCTGTCCTGTTTCCCGTTATGCTCAGGGCTAGCTCAAACCATCTTTAGGTGATAAGTAGGCGGTGACCTTTTGTATAGCGTCTAGAAAGTCTAGACGAAGTTTAGGTGATCTTAGGCGTTTTCCGTTATTATTATATAAAAGATAAAAATAAAAAATTATTTTAAATTATGTGAGTTATAAATAAAAAAGTTAATATTTTATTTTCAAATTCTATAATAAATAATTTAATATTATTTAAGAATAAATTTATAATTAATATGTATATATATATATATATTTCCAATTTCTAATAAAATTTAAATAAGAAAGTAAAATAAAAAAATAGTCTAAACCGACTAATCACCGCATAAATCTTCTAATTACCGCTAAAACTATTAAATTACTATATCTGCTTAATTCCTTTGATTTTAATAAAATCAGAGTGACTTAGGCCTACCTAGCGCTTAGGCCCTACTTTTTAGAACACTGGTTACAATACATATTTTGGCCATTTCGCAATGAGTAGCGGACACAAATAATTGTTAAAAAAGTATAACCAATGAGAATGAGGTATTTAACACTTTTCTCGTAAAAAACTCTCAAAAATTTTATGAGCTTTTTCAGTTTGCTTCAAAAACTCAACCCAATCGGTATAGTTTTTGTTTGATGTATAAACTGATAACATAGGAAAAATTCTGCAATGATTGATTACTGACCTCTGACACTACAAGAAAAACATACATTGTTAGCATGAGTAATTTACTATCACTGGTATTACGTAGTGTTACACCATATGTTTCATCGGCATGTATGGTTGATATAAACATACGATAGCATTTTCATGCAGTGCTACGATATGATAATATTCAATAGTAATATTTTAATGCCAATATTTACATTATTATAACATATTTATAATACAAAAAGTGATTACAATACATATTACATGCTATGATATGTATTTATATCGTAGCTATTATATTTTACTATAATATATTTCCGTAGCATTAAAAATTGCTGGAATACAATTTTCAATTGTTAACTCACATTTCTATCATCTTTATATAACATAATATTATATTGATTTTGTTTTGCTATTGTATATAGTTTTCTAATGCTATCTATTGTTATTATATCGAACCTGTTTTGCAAATTATAAATTTGACATACGTTTTAAAACAACACAAAATATTTCATTTAACATAGTCTCAAATACATATTAAAGATTCAAACTACATACCACATGTTTCATGTCTGAGTCCAAACCACATTTAACAAGCTACAAACCATAACAACGACTCGAGTCGTTTCGTCACCTGAGTCACCATTTCTTCAAGATCGGAGATCTTTTACGAATTAGATGGATTCAACAAGGGAAACGTTTGTCCTTTATTTATTTTAACAAAGAAAGATACCTTGCACTGGTTTACTAAATAGAGCACTCTGCTCTCATTATATATATGATGCTTTCCTACGCTAATTACAAGATAATACACTCAACACGTGCGATACTCGTGGCCTGCAAAACAACCATTAGTAACTAAACTAAGACCATCTCCAATAATAGAACTCCAATTAGGATTCTTAACAATTTTTAATAAAAAATAATAAGATAAGAACTTCATAATGAGTTTTAATTTTTTCATGCTTCCAATGGTAGAATCCATTGTGGGGTTCTTAACTTTTTTTTTAATGTAATTATAAAATTTATAAGTTCTACAATATATGAACATATAGCTTACAAAAACACAATAACTACAATAAGTACATAGAACAACATTCGTTTGCAAGAAATGAGCAAGTAAATAAGAAAACCGACAAAAACACAATAACTACAACAAGAGTAGTTGATACACAATAACTACGGCGTAAACATAGAACAACATTCACCTGCAAGAAGAGTAGTAATATGATCAACTGCAACAAGAGTAGTTGATAAACAACAACAAGAGTAGTTGATAAACTGCAAATGACCAAAACACATAGCATTCAACACATAGAAAACAACTAGAGTAGTAATCTGATTCACATTCCCATATAAGCGAAACACATAGCATTAAACACATAGGATTAAACACATAGAAACAAGAGACATAGACTATATAATACTTAAACTGCATTCAACATGTCATTGATCAATTTGTTCTTGAGAGCCACTTCCATATTGGAAAGTGGCTCAGTATTTTCAAGTAGGTTGTCCAATAGCTTGTTCTTGGATAGCTTCTCTTTCATTTCTAGATCCATTTTCTTTATTTCCCACATGCTCTGAAATTCCACAAGAGCATTCCCTTCATCTACCGTTTTTGATGCTTTGGTCCCTGCCCTTTTAGCTTTACTCGTTGAAGCCTTAACACCAGGTGGTCGAACTTGATCATCTTCACAGCTTAGTGGAACTGAAGTTGAAGACTGTGTTGAACCAGCTTCAGTCTTCCTTTTTTTTGACACTGCACTGTCTTCTTTCTTACACCACTTCTGATCATGCCTAAGTTCTCTCCAAGCATGCTCAAGAGTGAACTTCTGCTTGTGATCATTGAAGTAGATTTGTTGAGCCAACTTCATGACATCATTGTCATTCTGTCCACTAGTTTTCAGAGATGATGCAACCTCAAAGCAACCTACAAACTTGCAGACCATGTCATTGATCTTACCCCACCTCTGCTTATAATGACTTGGTTCCCTTTTTTGTATCCCTACAAGCTTAGGGCTTGAAGCAAAGTAGGCTGCTATTCTTTTCCAAAACGCCTCAGCCTTTTGCTCATTACCAACGATTGGATCTTTGCTTGTGTTGAGCCAAGAACTTATGAGCACCACATCTTCTGTTGGAGTCCATTTCGTCCTTATTTTCCGATCTTCAACTTCAGTTGGAGCCTCAATAGTTGATTTAGAGCATTGGCTACTAAACAGAAAAGCTTCTGATTCAGGGTTTTGTTGTTGTTGACTACTCAACAGATCTATAAAGCCAGAGGACTGGCTATATGGATTCGGTGAATCCATTTTTAGTTGGTTAAAAGGAAAAACAAAAGAAGACAAAAGGTTGGATTGATTTACAAAATCCATCTACGGTTTCATATATATATATATATATATATATATGTAATTAGGTAACATGTTATAAGTTAAAGCATTTAATGCCTGTGATCAATGTCAACCTAATACAACTCAACTTAAACAAAACCAATGTAATCAATGTCAACCTAACATAACTCTCGTACATAACTGTGATGTGGACTGAAAGAATTCACAGTGTACAAAGATTTATAACAACCAACTAAGCTATTTCTAATGCACTAACCATTTACACTAACCATTTCTAATGCACTAACCAGAACTTTATCAGAATCAATGAAATCCATAGATAGCAGATAATAAAGAGAGCTGCGATCCCTATTTTAAAAAACGATTCCCAATTCAAAGTAATAAACCAAAACTAGTTAGAGCTTTCAAAACAATTCATTTCTAGAAAAGCATACAAAACTCACATAGCTAATCTTACTTCCATCCAAAACTTTCTTAACAGAAATTAAATGAAATCAGAAAAACCCACAAGCTAATATTACACAATGATCAAATAATTCAACAGTCAAGTGTTATTAAAATACCCAGAGACTCAAATCAAAATGCAATATACAATCAGAAAAGAATTACTGAGAAAGTTAAAGCTAATCTGGATCTCAAGCTTAGACATAAACCTATCAAATTTTGTTAATCCTGAATTCGATTTCTGCTGAAAACAAAATTGTTGCTAAACAATGTTGCCAGCTCCAAAACTCCATGAAGTTTGAGTTTGTTTGGGTAATTACTAGAAGTTTAGTGAATTAGACGAATGTATGAAATGCAAAGATAAAAAACACAAGATTGAAGTGATAATAACGAATCTGATTATTGTATATATACTGAACATACAAATCTATATTCTACACAAGCCACATAGCTTCATATCCGTTGTTCCTGGTCAAAATATGATCTCTTACAATTAAACAACTAAAAACGAGCTAAGAAACTAGTCATCAACGAACAGTCCTTATAAGTTCAGGTTTCTGGAGGTATAGAACTGTAAGACAATTCATAGAATTCAACTAAGTATGTCAGAGTTTCAAGGTTGTTGTTGCATACCTTCCACAATGCAGAAACCTCTCCTTTAGAAATAGTTCCCAAATTTTCACAACTCCCTATGAATTCTAGCAGCTTCGAACAGAAAGAATCATAATTCATCACAATGAATGGAATTGGTAATACAGATCCCATTCTGTTGAACCTAATTTTGTCCAGAGCCTGAAAAATTAACAACACAGACAGTATTAGTTCCCAATATAACCAAATAGCCAAAAATCACTAAAACTATATACACGCAGCTTACATCAGAAGCATTGGAGATCAACTCTCTTAAGAAAATGTCCTCGTTACTATACAGAAAGTTAATAATAATGTCCATTAGCCGAGAAACCTCAGCTTGGAACTCATACTTCTCCGTGTTACTGCGAAGGTTCTTCTTCGACACCGACTCAAACTCTCTATAGATAAAACGAATTCAAATTAGCCAAAATTTATGCGATTGAAGCCAAGTTTATTAGCATCAAATAGAACGACACTAACCTATGAACCACATCAGAATTCGTGGATAAACCACCGTGACCGCCAATTTTTTCCTCCACCTTTGGTGGATCTGCAACCTCATCTGAACTTTCATCTGCATCCGCGTGCAACTTTCTTCCTATATAACATAATATACCGCAGAAACCTCACCATCATTAGCATAGATATCCCAGACGAATACTTATCGACTCTCTATATATATCATAGCGTTATGAAGATCAGGAAAGCGTTAGATCGTACCTTGATCTGGAAGAAGGAAGAGAAGAGAGAAAATGAACAAAACGGACACAAGCGTCCTCGTCCTCATTGTAAGATCGTAGCCTCTGTTCACATAGGAATCGCCGTCAGAGAGGTGAAGAAGGAAGAAACAAAATTTTGATGAAATGAACGATACACACGAGTCCCTGTCTACCTTTTTTTTTACGGAAAAAATTAAAACCAATCAGAAAGCGACACATAAGAGGCTCTTACCATCTTTAAAAACTTTCTAATAAGAACCGGTTCTAGCAAATGTAAGCCCATTTTTATTATTTTAATCATAATTATACCTTAAAAACCCCTTAAAAACCCTTTTAAAAACTCCTTTGAACATGCTCTAATAACATACATACGTGTCACCAGCTCACATCGCTAGCCTCTCTTCCCTTGTATCAACAGCTCTCTTCCTTTTTCGAGAAAATGTCTTTTAGGTGTCTATCACGCATCTTTTATGGAATTCTTGAGAGTGAAAAGAAAATTACTTTGTAACTTGTTTGCTTTTAATTTTACAAAATACAATCCAAACGACATATGTTTTTTTCTATTTCGTCGTACACACAATATACTAAAATCCGAAAACAAAATGAAATCTTCAAAGCAATCACAAAAGCAATAAAATAGTAAGACAAATCTCTAGTTTCAAGGAATATCCTTAAGCTCAAACTCTGAGCTCTCTTTCTTCTTCACCTCTTTTTCTACTGCATCATCAATCTCAACACTAATCACTTGAGCTTTATACTGATGCGCCATCGCAAACACAAGAAAAACTATGAAATTCAATGCCCCCAAGACAACAAGTAACCAGTAGAAGTAGTCCAATTTCGCTTTGTTAAGATTGCTTCTGAGCCACCTCATGTGCGTAGCCTTGTCCACAAGCGAAACGAGCAAGCTACTCACGAAGAATCCCATCGAAATAGTGCTGAGGAAAAATCCTGTGCTCATCGATTTCATCCTCTCTGGTGCTTCTCTGATGAAGAACTCAAGTTGTCCAACGTAAGCAAACCCTTCACCAGCACCAACCAAGAAATATTGTGGAACCAACCAAAACGCACTTATGATCGTTTTGTTGGAAACGGCTGCATTGCGTCTCTTGTTCTCTATGACCGCAGCTATTGCCATTGCAGCCATCGAGAAAACTAGCCCTACTCCGACTCTCTGGAGGCTGGTGATGCCTTGAGGTTTCTTTGTAAGCCATCGCGCTAATGGCACAAAGACTCGCTCGTTAAGGGAAGTGAAGATGAGAATTGTGAGGATAAGAAAAGCAGAATACGAGCCTGCAGGAACAGTGAAAGACCCGATTTTCCGGTCCATAACCGTCGCTTGTTCAACTGTGAACGTTGTCATTTGGGAGTAAATCGTCCAGAAGAGAATGTTTGTAGCCCAAATCGGCACCAATTTCATAACAAGTTTCACTTCTTCGACTTGTGTAACTGTTGAAACGATCCACGGATCGGTCTCTACAAGCTCCTTCGAACTAGGAGAGCTCTCGTTTTTGAGAATCGCGGCTTTATCTAAACACTTTAGCCTCTCAGTATGCGGAACCATGGCGTTGTCATAACCGTTCAGAAGACTCGGATGCGGAGGGTAACTCTCGGTTCTTTTCTTCCAAGCCAAGAAAACAACTCTCCATATCGTTGTAAAAGGGCTTCCTTTAGGTTTCTTGAAACGGTACCGTTTTGTTCCACAGAGCAAAACCACGGCCGCAATCACCATAGTAGCAGCCGAGATCCCGTAACCCCAGCCTCTCCCGACGTTGTCCTGAACATAAACGAGAGCAATCACAGCGAAGAGAGAGCCTAGACTGATGGAGAAATAGAATCTGTTGAAGAAAAAAATCATCTGTTTCTCTTCCTTGGGATCACTAGTGTCGAATTGGTCAGACCCAAAACCAGAGACGTTGGATTTGATTCCTCCTCCGCCTAAAGCTATGGTGTAAAGAGCGACGTAAAGAAGAGCTAACTGGTGTCCGTTTGCTTCTACGCACTGATGGTGACGACTTCTGAAACCATCACATGGTGGTGGTCTCATGCTCTTGATGGTTGTAGCCACCGTCAAAAGCATCACTCCCTGTTTTTTCACAGAAATAAAGAGAGTCAAACCAGAAATCCTCGAGCCAGTCGAGCTATACGTAGAAACAGTATAAAGTTTTACCAGAGCTGTGACTGAAGCTGAGATTGCGACCATCTTGTAGCGACCGAATTTAGCGTCAGCTAAGAAACCACCAAGTAGTCCTAAAAGGTTAAGAGTTCCCATGAAATTGGTGACTACGGTCGCTGATTTGGCCGATGAGATGTGTAAATCTCCAACCAGGTACGTCACGAGATTCATAGATATACCCATCACACATATTCTCTCCGAGAGCTCACTCCCTTCACGTTTAGTTAAAAACAGAGTAGCTTAGAAACAGAGCAGAACTTAAGTTCTTGTGTGTAATATGGAGACTGGAGATTTTACCTAAGATTAAACCGGCGCCTAACCATCCACCGGTTTTGGACTTATCCGGTGGATTTCCTTGGTAATCGAAGGCTTCTTCTGAGCCATCTTTTGCTCCATGCGACGACACATGAACCTTTAGAGACAAACCAAACCATTAAAACAGAGTCAAAGAAAAAACAGAGAGACAAAAGAACTTAAAATTTAACTCACCATTGCTTAATGAGCACTGAGAAAGATTGAGAGAGAGAGAGGTATGAGTTATAAGGAGATGATGAAGATGATGGTAGGAAGTTGTAGCGATAAGGGTTTATTGACACTTTAATTAGTCCTTTGATTTTATCTAACTCCAACAAAACAAAAGAAGAAATGAGAGGAGATTCGATTCAAATGGACATGTGAAGAGAGATGGAGATTGATGGGTCTTTTTATATAAAATTGTAGCTTTGCTTTATTGTGTGGTTCTTCATCGATATATGATCAGATCTAAACAAACATTAAGACAATCTTTATCTTCTGAAAATGACATTTTTATTTATTTCATGTGGTTGCAAAGTTTTCAGCTTCTTTGTAATTCCCTAATCCCTATGTCCATGTCTCCTCTCATTTTTGTCCTTTTTCTAAACTCTTTTCTTGTGGTTGCAAAATGTTTTTTGAGTTTGTTTGTAATTCCTCATGTCCTCTTCTCCTTCAACAAATTTCTAACCACACATAACCAAATTTATTCTTGCATGTATTATTTGTACCAGTAGAATTATTTATTTTCTTAAGATTATTACACCTTGGATTACATATCAGAATATTTGTCTGGGCATCATGTGAGCCAGATATTTGTGATGTATTTTAATCGACCACGTGGGCAATTTTTACTGAGAACAAACGCAAGGTTTCAATGTTAATCTGAACTCTCAAAGGTTAAAGATTTGCATGTTCTCTAATATTTGGGACGACGTGACTTGTTAAGCATCGTCGTTAGTGTTATCATTTTATTTTCACATGGTTCAGATGAATGCTCAATCATCTTATTGTTCTTTATTAGAATTGCTGTGGTAACAAAACACTATGAACCAATTATCATAAGATAAACAATGATTAGGTATTTCGCTAAAAGAATAGCTTTTAAACTATAAGACTTACCCATATAACCACTGATCTTTTTCATGTTTGGCAGCTCAACCAGATGATATTCAAAACATGGATAAATCAGGATCGGAGAGCTCGAGCATAAACTGGGCTAGGCCGGTTTTCAGATCACAAATATCCCTCGGATATGCACTTATTTATTATAACAAAATATAGAATCATTTGGAACTCGGCAAAACTATGAACTTTTATCTTCTTTATTAGGGTTTGTTAGCCACAAAAGCTACTCATAAAGCTATTAAGAAAAATATAAAGGTTTTGGACATTACAATGTTAAAATATCTCATTTGTTTTCTGAAATTGAAATATTTCTAGCACATAAGGTTTGTAGGTTTCTCCAATTACTGGATTGATATTAATTGAACTAGTATATAAGTTTTGTAGGTTTTTTTGATTCTAAGTTGGAAATTCATCGAATATAATATTTTATAAAGCTCAAAGTTAGTCTAACAGATGCATTTTTCACATAAAAGGTTTCCAATGTATGTGGTTCATGTAATTGAAATAATAAGATTGGTTTGTTTATAATTATACCGTTTTTTACATGAAATAATGAGATTGGTTTGTTTATAATTATACCGTTTTCCACCCATAGATGTGTAAAGTGTGAAAAACATATTTGTTCCTTTCTAAGCAATCAAAATTTATATTCGAAAGTGGCTAAAATAAAGGTGAATTGACCAAAATGGAGGAAGATATTTACATGAAAAGAGAGCACCGATTAAAAAGTGATACATGTTGATGATTTAATCCCCTCTACTTGGAACGATGCTAGCAAATTAACTAATTAAAGAAAGAAGAAAATACATTAAAAATTGAAAAGTTTAATATAATTTTTGCCTCCAATTGTTGTGGTAAAGTTGAGGTTTAAGGTTCCTTTCATACAAGTTGCATTTTCTGTTCATGGACGTCATGATTATATTTTCACCATTCACTAGGATTCTCTTTTCATGAACTTTAGCATTAACCCTACTAAATTATTATTCACGACAAATATATAACTATTTAAATGGGACACTCGTTGCGACAGTTTTCTAGCTGAATTATTTTCTAGAACCAAAAAGAGTGTTTTAAAAGTTATAATAAACAAATGAACTAATTAGGTGAATATTAGTAAGCATTCTTCTTATTAGTTATATCTAAAAATGGATAAGACATAATTAAAAAATTAACAATCATGAGAAATACTATGATGGACAAAAATACTCCTAGAAAAAGATTCAGAGAAAATCTCAATACAACATAAATGAAATACATATTTGGAGTAGTGTCATTGACATATGTAAGTATTCGTCTCTTCTGGTTCAAAAGTTTCTTTTAGTGCAACAATTATGTCCATCTTCTGGTATACATTAACTCTAACATCAAAAGAGTCGTGAAAGCAATGATGTGTTCGGGTAGAGAACCTTCCAGAAAATGATCAATGGGAGAGTGAGTTTCCGACACTTAAACTACAGAAATCATAATATGTAAGACATTATCAAACTAGGAAGACATTATCAAACAAGTAAGATATTATCAAACTAGTAAAACGTTATCAAACAATTACTACATTATCAAACAATAGCTATAGAATCGATGTTCTCCGTGAAAACCATAATGTCTGCGAAAAAGAACACAACATCACCAAAAAAAGACCTGAGTGAAATCACCAAACCCAAAGTTTTTGGTATTACAATAACTTGACGAATGGCAAAGTTGATATTTGACAAAAGGTATATTATCAAGTAAGTCTGACATTAGCAAACAATAAGTGTATTATCAAGGCACCCAAGCAAATAAGACTTTATCAAACAATTAATACATTATCAAACAATAGCTACATAATCAAGTAATTTTTCTCCGTAAAAATTCTAACGCCGCCGATCTAGAACACAAGTTAAACTATCAAAAAATTATAAGGTTAGCAAACAATATTTAAATTATCACAGCACACCAAACGGTGATTTTAGCCGTACCCACTCATGGCATCACCTATCAGACCAACAATGGAAAACGAGTCAGATATATCATATAGAAATCAATTGTTTGCTAACTTACACTGAGGCTGATACAAAGAAATTGCCAAAACCAAAATTATTTGCTAACCCTAGTAAACTGAGTAAGATAAAAAAAAAGAAAAATAAGTTTGAAGGTGAAGCAAATCAAAAGTGACACAAATCAAACCCTAACTATTGATGATTACACACAAAAAAATCACAAAATTACAGAAACACAGAGTAACCGATGGCATAGAGAGAGTCTTCACAATCTAAAGAGTAACCGATGACTAGCTTTTACCTTTGAAATGGATGCAGCGAGATAAAGAGTGAAAACAGATCGAAGAAAGAGAAGAGAAATAGAAGAGAGAGAGAACAGATGCTAATAGAAACACAGATTAGATTGCAAGAAGAAGAAAAACTCCATTGATTCAAAGGTTGTTACAAAGATTTCTCATAAAACGAAAGAAGAATCCTCTGTGAATTCTAATGTAGAAGACGAAGCTTCTTCGTCTTTATACAATCATCTAAAACCAAAAATAAAAGAGTTAATCGGTTGGTTTAGTAGGTAAACCGGTCAAAAATAATTTGATAAACCAACTTGTAACTTTAATACCCCCTCTCAAGATGTCAATTATACAGACATAAGAGACATCTTGCTCCTGAGTTCATGAAATTGGCCTGATCCAAGAGGTTTGGTGAGAACATCTGCTAATTGATGATCAGTCTTCACATGTAGAAGCTTAATGAGACCATTCTGAACCTTTTCTCTGACAAAGTGGCAGTCTAGTTCTAGGTGTTTAGTCCTTTCATGGAAAACAGAATTCTGTCCAATATGAATTGTAGATGTAGAATCACAAAAGAAAGCAATAGACTTAGTTTGAGGAATCTGTAACTCTGCAAGTAAATTCACCAACCATTGAACCTCTTTTACA
>OVBA01006681.1:0-16383 GCA_900406435.1 Lepidium aucheri
CTTTGCTAAATGGTGTAGAATTTTGAGAATTTCGGGTTTAGGGTGTTACAGATGGCCTGTTATCTTCAACTTTTCTTCTTGCATTTTTAGCTTCTTTACTTTAATCATGCTATTGGAATCTACCTAATTCCTTATCCCTCTCAAAATGAGGAGCGAGTTGATCCCTTTGGATCTTGAGGATGGGGGAGAGATCGGAGGTAAATCCGTTGATTTCCTCGCCTAGCTAACCGATCATAACGCTGATCTTTTCTAGTAAGGCCAATCTTAATGCTAATCTCTTCCTGATCAGCTGAGATTTGATTTGGGTCATGACTGAAGACTAGCACCAACGGAAATGAAGGCCCCAATCCTTAGTAGAGATGGATTGATCCGCGAAAGAGAGATCTAGCATGTGGATCGGTGATTAGATGATTTAGGCCGAGTTTTATGCATCCGGTTTGGCGAGATCACGGCGAGAGTCAGAATGGATCAGCTGATCCAGATTGAGATCCACTCCGCGAGAGCAGGCCGATCTAACAAATCTCCCGGTCTAGAGATCGCTCAAAGAAATACAGCGAGTAGGATCGGCGAGTTTACCACCGATCAACCTCCCAAACCTCTTGATCCTTCCTTCTAGAATTGCTTAAACCCTTATTTTCATTCTGCACTCTGTTTTTACATCATTCTCTTTGTTTTTCTATTTCAAGTTCTGTTTTATTTTTGTGTTTAGTTTATTTTGTCCTTTGTGCTAGTTTGCTAGTTTAGTATTTTTAGGATCTATCATTGTGACAAGATGTTTAGATTAACTTGAACTAGGATTTGGTATTAGGTAGATTGCCAGCAAGCATTTTCGAGTATGGGTTCGACAAACCCCCTTTACTTACCTCCATACTCTATGATTTGATAGAAGAACCGCAAAAAATCTTTAATCAAATTGGTACCGTTGCCAAATCGGAAATTTGCTTATTTCAAGTTATAGTTTACTAGTCTTAGAATCAAGTTGCGTGTTTACTGCGTAGATAACTTGTCTTTGCTTCATATGGCTTGGATCTATAAGGACCAAGCTTCAATCATATTGACAAGTCGTTGTTTCTATCTTTGCAGGCCTCGCAGGTTAACCTTGACATTTGGGCCCGCGGACAAACTCAGAATTTTCAACCTCGCCTTAACTCCTGCGAGTTAAGCGAGAACTCAGAACAAGTTGATAAGTTGATGAACACGCATTCGATGGGCTCTCACAACCTTCAACCACTCATCGACAACATCAACCTCCTTCCTCGTGAACTTTGACGCCAGTGCACGAGAATGCACTAGCCATAGCCTGATCTGGACAACTCAACACCAGGCACGACGACGGATGGAACGCCAACGTTACCTACTAAAGCCGCCCACCAGGCGCAAGTACACACTCAAGCTCGCCACCCTCTTTACATTAGTGAGAGCGATGCTCTGAGCATTCATACTCAACGGAACGGGATCCAACCGCCAGCAATCCAGAATAACAACTTTGAGATCAAAAGTGGATTGATCACCATGGTACAAAATGACAAGTTTCATGGCTTGCCCTCAGAGGACCCCCTCGACCACCTTGACAAGTTCAAGAGATTCTGTACTCTTACTCGCATCAATGGAGTGAGTGAGGACGCGCTGAAACTAAGACTTTTTCCTTTCTCTCTTGGAGATAGAGCCCATCAATGGAAGAAGCACCTACCCACGAGCACCACAACTACTTGGCAATACTGCAAACGTCTTTTCCTCACAAAGTTCTTTTCAAATTTGAGGACATCCAAACTCCGAAATAATATCTCCAACTTTGTGCAGCAGAGCACCGAGTCGCTTGCCAAGGCATGGGATCGATACAAGACATATCAATCTCAATGCCCACATCATGGTTTCCCGGAGGACATTTTCCTCAGTAATTTCTACCAAGGAGTCCACCCGAGGATCTGTATGCTTCTTGATACTGCGAGCCATAGTAGTTTTTTGCAACAGGAGATTGCTGAGGGAAGATCACTTATAGAGAACCCTGCTCTAGCTGATGGTCAATATGGCGAGGAGTACGACCAAGCTGTACGTGGTACTTATAAATCCGATACATCCGCACGTAAGGAGGTTAAACAACTACACAAGAAGTTGGACAAGCTGCGTATGGTCCATACAAAGCAAGTAAATCTCGTAGAAGAGAAGCTGATACACGAAGGAGAGGATGAACAAGTTAAAGAAATTTGCTTTGTCCAAAATCAGGGTGGATCAAAGCCGTGGGTGAACTACAAACAAAATCCAAACTTGAGCTATAGAAGCTTCAATGTAGAAAACCCACAAGATCAAATTTATCCACCAAAGCAAAGGGCGTGGATTCCAAAGGAGCAATGGAAACAAAGTCTCAAACCAGTACTGGTTGCAACACAACCATAGTCCACACAAGAAGGTTCACCACACGTGATGAATATGCTTCAACAAATACTCCAATGCCAAACCGATCATCAAATAGAAATTACTAAGAAGTTTGGAGAGGTACATAGTCACATTGACACTACTTACAACCGGCCAACTTCTTAGGAAAGCCGTCCAAAACCCTAAGGAATACACGACCCAATCTATCACTCTTCTTATCGGTAAAGTGCTTCCACCAGTTTTTAAACCAAAGGAACACGCTAAGGACAACGTTATTCAAGAAAGGGCCAGAACAAATCAAGGATGAAGCCAGACATGAACAACTCGGGGATACACTTCACAGGCCAGAGTCGCAAGGAGAGGTTAATGATAGTTTGATTACTGGAAAAACTGCCAGTTCCACACAACTTAGGGAGATCCCTCACACGCCCGTGCAGCGAGGAGAAGAATCAGATGGTCCCAAGCAGAACACAACTGAAGGAGATTCACTTGTGGTAGCTACCAAAGCTAACACACCTTTCCCCTCTAGATCGAAGAAGAATCAAGCTGAGAAGCAAATGATCCTTTTTGACAAAAAAATGAGCAGTATTGAGCTGAAAATACCCAGCTTGGATGCTTTCTCTTTAATTCCTCAATACAAAAAGTTTTTGAAGGACACCCTTAAGGAAAGGGAGGAAGAATGCATGGTTATTGGGACTCGAACATCTGGATAAATCTTGGTACCAGTTTTGCCGCACCAAAGTAAAAGACTCATTTTGGAAAAGTTGGATGACCCGGGGAGTTTTACACTTCTATGTGTTGTGGGCCATTTGACGTTCATCAACTGCCTCTGTGATCTTGGGGCATCTATCAGTCTCATTCCACTAATCACTGCACAGAAGTTGGGGTACTCTAAGTTCAAGGAGTGCAAGATATCGCTGGTCCTCGCGGACAGAACCACATTAGGCCAAGGGGACTACTCGAGGATGTACATGTGAGTGTTAGCAACGTTCTAGTCCCTACAGATTTTGTGGTATTGGAGATGGATGAAGAGCCTACGGATCCACTACTACTGGGTAGACCATTCTTGGCATCAGTTGGAGCATTGATCGATGTAAGGAACAAGACCATAGAGTTGAAGGTTGGAGATGGTATTGGATGATGTTCGACCTTAAAGAAGGAACAAAGAAACCCACCATAAACGGACAATATTTTGAGATCGAAGAAATCATCGGAGGAATGGCCAAGGAAGTGAACGAGGGAGCTCTGGTTTCCCTCACAAACCCATACTAGAGAGTATGGACAGTCAAGCTTGTGACTCTAAACAAGCCCACTTGAGAGGGAATCCCATGTTTATCCTTTACTTTTGAAACTCGTTTTAAATTTGTTTAAAGTCGTTTTAGCATTGTTTTATTTTGAGAACATTTTTCTTTTTATCTTTGTTATTATGGGTATTTGGTATGTCAATCTGCGTCTCAGGTACAAGGAGACCAAGAACATCATCTTGCCAGCATTTTTGGCAAAGTTGAGGAATCAATACCTAAATAAGCCAAGAACGAGCATGCCTCACATATGGTCCTCAGAGGCAAAAAGGGCGAGGAATGAGATAAATTTGGCGAGGAACCCGAATCCCTCAAGGCATGAGGCCGAGGAAAGTGTGCAAGTAGTGTTCACATTGCCTTGAACACCATTCATGGACCTACTTGCACACCTTAGTATCCTTATATATAGAGTTCTCGCCAAATAAATCTCATTGCGTTTAAAATACACTTATTATTCAGTGAATTCTTGAATTTAAGCTTAATCATATAAGTGTCTCACACTAAGCTGATCTTGATAATATGACTAATTGTTCATGGTTTTAGATATTGCCACAAATAGGGAACTAATCAAGACTCAGAATAGTCGAGGGGCAGCACAACAAGAGTGGTTCAAGCTAGGTTTTTCTGAATGGGTATTCAAGCCTCGGCTATGACGGCGAGGAGAAGGAGTGAGGTATCGGAATATCGAGTACATTGGAACAAAGAGTTGTCCTGTTTCCAGCTCACCAAGTAGGGCCCACGAGCTAACAACATTAGCTAAAATCAAGGAGCGGTCAAACCAAGGTCAGACTAATCCAACGGTTGAGATTGCATAAGATTTCAAAATTTGAAATCAACAACTTGGATGGAGTCAGACCGTGAGGATGAACCGCGAGGCAGCATGGGAAACCAAGATTGTCTCCTCCTTCTTTATTTGTCTTCGGAAAACCTTAAAAGATCCCCTATGTATTGAGCTCTTCTCACCTCAGTTCCCTCATTCACTCTCAAGCTAGCTACACACAAAACACTCTCTTCTTTTGCGCTGGAGAATTGATCAAAAAAAGGAAGAAGATTTCTAGTTCGAGGATCTATAGCGAGTTTTCAAGCTCTCCGAGTTAAGAGGCCTTCTTCTCACAAACATCAAAAATGTCTTCAAGGGATAAGAAAAAGAGCAAGGAAATCTGCAGCAAGTTCTGCAAGACGCACTGAGAGTTTGGCAGAAAGAGATAGAAGCCAGATTGGAGGATTCACCATCAATTCGCATGGAGAGAAGCCACAAACCTAGAACTTGCCGTTTGATTGTCCAATAGGATGGTAAGGACGATGCGGTTGTTCAAACAAGGAAAGAAGTTTCAGTCAAGAAGACGGCGAGGAAGTTGGTGGATGAGCCGATCGACTAGCAATTTGTGCAGACACAACACAGTGAAGGAAGCTCTGCACAAGAGAAAAGAAAAGGGAAGCAGATCGCCTCGCCATCTACAAGCAAGGATAGTGATTCTGATAACGAGTACGGTCAAGCCTCGCCTATGGATGTCGAGTCTGAGCCTGAGGACAAGAGGACAACCAGATATCCAGCTGGAAAGAAAGAAAAGACGACCAAGTACTAGAGAGATCTTGAAGATTTAAAACAGAGCAGTTACTCGGAGAAGGAGGTGAGGATGGCCTACGAGGAGACACAAATGGAGAAGAAGAGGAGAGCCACAAGAAAAGCCAATAACTCCGACCAAGCATATGAAGCTCTCAATATGATGGGAATTAAAAAGACCTATTTCTGCACATCGGGACAGTGAATACACTAAATATCACCGAGGATGTGGATAGGATGTTCAGCTTGTTGGGGATTAAATTTTTAATTTACAATGTGGCGAGTTCCTACATCGAGGAGATTTTGCAATTTCTAGCAACCATGGACTTCTGGGTATACTCAAAGAAAGTACCCGAATTGATGGAGAAGAATGGAGCTAGATACATAACGTTCATGGTGTATGACAAGCTATACACCATGACGTTCAAGCAAATGGATAGGATTTTTGGCTCCCCATCCGAAGACTCGGTGTACCCGGAAATAGGTGACGAGGAGACCGACGAGGTGTGGAATATGCTGACAGGTTATGGGGCGTACGGCTCATCAAGGAGTAAAGGGAATTGGATCAGGAACCCTGCCATCAACTATGTAAGGAGGGCCATCGCCAATGTGCTTTTTGCTAGACCCTCCACCTCGACAATCAATCATGGAGAAATGCAAATAATGTTCATGGCGATGAAAGAAATAGTGGGAACTACTCCAAGCGGCATGCAAATCGAAGGAGATGATGGAAATTCCGGTATGTTGTTCGTCTTGGCCAAGCAACTTCTAACTTACCACAATCAGGCGATGACACAAGCGGGAAGAGGAACCGACAAAGCAAAACATATCTACATCAGTGGTGTGGTTGCCCAAATTTTGGAGGCGTGCGGAGTACTAAAGTGGTTGCTAAAGAAGGTAAAGGGCTTTTCAAAAGAAAAGGAGTGGCACAACAAGCGAAAAGAACTATGGAAGGCGATTGATGGGCTGCAATCAGCAGTCAGAGGAATGGCACCTCAGCCTCGCACACATGACTCGCCGCCAACAGTGAGGAGGCACTCAACCTCTGCAAGCACCAGCTCTCGCAAAGTGCACCAAGAGCAACAACGCCAATCAGTGAACATTATGCAGGTGTACAAGAGGACAGGAAAGAAGAGCCACAAACGCTAGGCTGAACAAGGACAGACATTCCAACCGGATCCCTCGCATGTCTCCCTTGCCGATCACGACCGCGAGGACCACTTTGACACACAGCAGCACGTTGCACCATGCGAAAAATTAGCTCCATGAGAGTATCCAAACCCTCATAGTTACACACTTGAGGACATGAATGCCTCAACTGCTCACCTTTTCGACTTTTAGGTACCATACTCCAAAACCTTTGTACATACATTTTTTATCTTCTTTGTTGTCGTCTTTTTTTTTATCTAGACAACTCTTTTAGACTTTTATGCACACAAGAGACTGTGCGATTTAAGTTTGGAGAAGGGGTCTAGAGTACTCTCACATTGTTTCTTGTGTTCTTATTTTCAGTTTTGCATGCATTCACTTAGGTTGTAAAAATCCGTTTAGATTTTTCTTTGTTGCATTTGGTTGTTGCATTTCATAGCATCTAAGGCATAGAAAAAACAAAATTTTTTGATAAATTTTGAAAATTAAATTCAAAAAAATAGAGTATTCATGTAGTTGCATCCATTTAGCTTTGTCTTTAGGTTGCATTCATATAGTATTCATGCATTTTGAACTTGTTATGTGGGAATGATTTTGATGATGGGAAAACCTTGTTAAGTAAACTAGTAACCATTGTGAAATCTCTTGATTGGTAAATGGCCATTTTAGAAAGTTTTTGGATGGATCATTCACCTGAGTGAACTTTGCTTGTGTTGTGTCTTGAAAAGGCCTTGTTTAATTCCTTCTAAAAATGAATTTGAATTGCCAATTTGGGGCCTAGAGATGCATTGAACGTTTGCCTTCTTTTAGCTTAGCATGGTAAATGATTAATGGTAACTATTCTTCCAAATACAACTCATCCAATGATGCCCAAGGTAGAGGAGATTGTGCGTAAACCCATACAATCTTGTGTCTCACTGAAAAAGCAGAGAATAGAACATGAAACAACCCTTTCATTGGTGTGGATCCTTAAAAAAGGAAGTGAAGCAAACCCATGAACGGTTGTGGATTCAAAGACCATGAGTTTGTGCCTAAAGAATGAAAATAAGAAATAGAAAAAAAATGATTGCGCATAAATGAATCTAAGCCATGCTAAGTTGAGGAAGTTGAATCACATGTTCTTTGATCTCAAGTCCCTTTAGAGGATCGCACCTATAAGAAATAAGAAATTAGACTTGGACCTTTAGAGACCGGCTTAGATATTAGGAATCTATAGGCTGGATGCTATTCTTGAGAATGATTACATTGCGGTTTCCAAAATGATAGAGCTCACATGTGGATTACGGCCCTAGCTTGCACAAGTTACTCGTTGGATGAGATGTTCCCACTTTGTGTGCAGTTTTTCCATCTTAGGTCATTGCACTTGCTTGAGGCCAAGCAAGATCTAAGTTTGGGGGAGCTGATGTGTGTGATTTTTGATGGTTTTAGAGTCTTATTTTAGGTCACTTTGCATTCATCTAGCTAGATTTTCCTTGCATTTAGGTCCGTTTAAGCTTGTTTTGCATTCTTTGCATTTACATTTGGAGTTTTGGAGTTCAGCTAGGTAAAAGGAGCAGGAAAGGAGCAAAACTGGAGCCAAAGAGAATTAGAGGAGCTGCTAGAACGTCTAAGTCAAGAATGATTGTGCGCCTTCGGATCACAACCTCGTGGATCGTACATGAGGAATACCAAGAACACTCAACAAAGGCCACCTCGAGGACTTACCTCAATCTATCTGCCGCGAGGAAAGACCGTTGCGAAACAAAGACTCATCCCTCCTCACGTCAAAGGTCGTACTCAGAGCGACAACTCAGACAAAAACCACAAGGACAAAAATTTGAAGCGTTCCTCAATGCCCAAGCTCGCGCAAGGTCTCGAGGGAAGCATCACTGACTGCCCGGTTACCCGACTTAGGTTGGTTTGACCATTAAGGTTATTAAAAAGACCCTATATATATATATCCCTCCAATGACCCTTTTATCATTATCTGATGTTTTAGCCGAAAAAATACTCTTTCTCTATTGGTATTTTCCTTTAAGCTTGTTTTAAGGTTTGTACTCTTCAATATGTATGAATGGAATGATTTAGTGATATCTTGTTATCTTCATCTTTTCTTCTTGCATTTTTAGCTTCTTTACTTTTATCATGCCATCGGAATCTACCTCATTCATCACCCCTCTCAAAATGAGGAGCGAGTATATCCCTTTGGATCTCGAGGATGGGGAGATCGGAGGTGAATCCATTGATTCCCTCGCCTCGCTAACTGATCATAACGCTGATCTCTTCTAGTAAGGCCAAGATTAATGCTAATCTCTTCCTGATCAGCTCAGACTCAATTTGGGTCATGACCAAAGGCTAGCACCAACGGAAATGAAGGCCCCGATCCTTACTAGAGATGGCTTGATCCACCAAAGAAAGATCTAGCATGTGGATTGGTCATTAGATGATTTGGGCCGAGTTTTATGCGTCCGGTTTGGCAAGATCACGGCAAGAGTCAGAATGGATCAGCCGATCTGGATCGAGATCCTCGGTCTAGAGATCGCTCAAAGAAATACGGCGAGTGGGATCGGCGAGTTTACCGCCGATCAACCTCCCAAACCTCTTGATCCTTCCTTCTAGAATTGCTTAAACTTTTATTTTCATTTTGCACTCTGTTTTTACATCATCTTCTCTGTTTTGCTATTTGAAGTTCTGTTTTATTTTGTCTTTAGCTTATTTTGTCCTTTGTGCTAGTTTGCTAGTTTAGTATTTTAGGATCTATCATTGTGACAGGATGTTTAGATTAACTTGAACTAGGATTTGGTATTAGTAGATTGCTAGCAAGCATTTCCGAGTATTGATTCGAGAAATCCCCTTTACTTACCTCCATACTCTATGATTTGATAGAAGAACCGCAAAAACTCTTTTATCAATTAGCCCCCTCTGAAAGTGTAGAGGTTAGTTTTGTATTTTTTTGGTAGAGCTTTGTTGATTTATATAATTGTCTGGTAGATCGTTGGTGGAGTTTGGTAGATCTTTGGTAGAGTTTGGTTGATTTATTTAATCGTCTGGTAGAACTTTGGTCAAGTTTGATAGAGTTTGGTTGACTTACTATTTAATGTGATTTGTTTTCCAGAAGGAATAGATCTCTGAAAAGTAGTAAGGCTCACAACATTCCCCATCATTATCACTTTGTGAAAATTTAGAGGTTAGTTTGGTTAATCTTAGTGGATTGTGGTAGAGCTTGGAAGACTAACAACATTACTTGTTTAATTCCAGAAGGAACGGTTCGCTGAGGAGAAGCAAACCTCACAGACTATGTCCCTATTACTACGAATTCCTAATAATCCATAGGTAGTTTGGCAGTTCTTAAATATTTGGTAGAGCTTGGTGGGTTTTGGTAGAGTTTGGTGGATTTTGGTAGGGCTTGGTGGATTTTGGTAGTTCTTACATTGTTAACTTTTTGCTTGCAGAAGGAATAGATGCTTGAGGAGCAGCAAACCTCTGACCCTTTGTCGCCATCATTGAAAATTGTTAAGAACCCAGAGGTTAGTAGTCAGCTGAAAACTCCAATGCAAACTCCTACCATGGATTTGGAGTTGACTCAAAAGAATTCCCAGCTCAGAATCATAGGTCTGAATGAAGATAGCGAATGTCAAATTTTGCACAAAGCAATCGAGTACAATAAAAACAAAGAGTGGATATATATGGAGGACATGCTGCCCAAAGCAGGTAGACCATGTACCCTACTGTGAACTAGGTATTTTGTTTGCTAGAATTTGTAGTTTGGTTTGGTGGAGGTATAGTAGACAGTGGTAAAGTTTGGAATTTAAAGTGGTAGAATTTGGTAGTGTAGTAAACGTTGGTGGAGTTTGGTGGAGTATGGTTGAGGTAATACTTAATGAAGTAGACTTTGGTAGAGTTTAGTAGAGTGTGGTGGAGCTAAGTACTAGTGTAGTAGACGTTGGTGGAATTTGCTGGAGCTAAGTATTAGTGTAGTAGACGTTGGTGGAGTATGGTGGAGCAAAGTATTAGTGTAGTAGACGTTGGTGAAGTTTTGTAGAGTATGGTTGACGTAATACTTAATGTAGTAAATCTTGGTGGAGCTTGGTAGAGGTAGAGGTAATGTAATAAAATTTGGTAGAGTTTGAACTAATTGATAGATTCTGCACAATAGGGAAACTTCATGCTTTAGCTAACGCATGATTGATAGATTCTGCTATGTTTGACATGGTAAAGCTGTATTTACTCCCTAGAAAATGTACACGACTCTACAAACAAACATATGCCCTTAGCAAATACTCATATAGCCTTCGATCTAGTCTCTCTATCTGGCCAAAGATCGCACTGAACTTTTCATGCCTATATGCAGTTGTAGCCTTCTTAAATAGCTTAAATGATTCTCCTCCTTTGAAATTGGACAAAATATTTTTCCGTAGATGGTAAGTGAAAACCTCACAAGTGGTAAGCGAATATACTTTTTTATTGCTTTGGCTATTGATCTATGTTTATCTGAAATGATGGCTAATTCTTGATCATTAGGAATAATACGTTTGAGTTGTCTAAAAAACCATTCCCAAGATTCACCATTTTCAGTATCAACCACATGAAAAGCCATAGGGAAAATGTTGAAATTCCCGTCTTGCATTGTTGTCGTGAGAAGAGCCCCTTTATATTTTCCTTGTAAAAGTGTTCTAACCACAACAACAACCTTCATCATATATGGAAACCCTCTGATGCTTGCATCGAGTGCAAGGAATAGAAATTTGAACCTATCATCTCCATCTACTTCCAGCTTGATAAGTGTTCCCAGATTTGCTCATCTAATCATATAAAAATATGAGGGAAGTTCTTCAAAACTATTTAGTGAAGTTCCTGTAACTAGAGCCTGAGCTTCCCTTAAAGTACGATGTGCCTTCAAGTACTTCATCTGTACAAAGTAGAGGCAAAGTTAAAACTCAACCAGACTCTACTAACGTATATCAAACCTAACTAAATCAAGCTCAACCAAACTCAACTAAAGTCTACCATGCGTCTCTACCAAAGTCTACCAAAATCTACCAAAGTCTACCATAGCTATGCCAAAGTCTACCATGAAGGAATTGTACTTTCAAACCGGAACGTTTGTTCAGTAATTTAGCAACATGATCGGGAAGAACAGAAGTCCCAACACCACCAACAAAATCCAAGTATAAATGACCAAGAATATCGGGCGTTGCTTGAGGTGCCCGAGATGACCTCTTCGTAACTGGCAAGTGTGTTCTCTACAATATATCTGGTTATAAAAACACGGACTCTTAGGATTGTGGCGTGAAGCACAGACTCTCCAGGTGCAGTTTGGAACCCAACATCTCACAACCAATAACATCCTCAATGATGATACGACATCAAAGTAAAACCTATGTAAAACAGAATATGTCTTCAACCTTGACTCAAGATTGTCTTTTCTGGGATAAATTTTTACAACAACTTATTGAAGTGACCTCATTTCGATGTATAAGTACTCATCATGAAATGTCGAATCTCTATTTTTAGGAGAAAGATTTTTTCTATCTTCTTCTTTGCACTTCCTCTGAACACTTATGAAGTCTTCATCACCAGAGCTTGCACTATCTACATCTTCGCAGTAGTCGAATCTTAGTTCCGCTTCCTCATTGTAGTCAATGTGTTCATCTTCTTGTTTGAAAATCTAACTCTACCAAATATTAAATCAAATGGTTGAAAGAAAGGCTTGCAATTAGGCTCAAATCTTACACATTCTTCCACCAGAACATGAGATCTCCTTGAAATCTCCACACAAAGACAAATTGACTCTTTTCAAAATTGTTGCACATATCCACGCAATTGCCTCTTGTTGTTCACGAAGATAGGAGGTGTATCTTGTAGTTGTTTATGCATGAGTTCATTTGAAATGTAACTCAGTTTTACCTTGGAGATATGTTGATTTAGATTGAAATCTTCATGCACCATCCTCAAAAACTCATCATAACACACATCTTCACTCAATTCCATGTTGTTACAACCATGAGAGGTATCTACTAGAAAGAACCATTGATTTTGGGCAAATTTCCAACTCCCACAGACCAAAACAATTTCACCCATAGATCCAAAACTAAGAAAAAAGCTCAAAAGATAAGGAATGAGGTAAAGCAACAATGGTGATTTGTGTTTGGCTGCATCGAGTTAGCAGAAAGAAGGTAGATGATGCAATAATTAAGGGATAAAATGGTTATTCTAAAAACTAGGTTATATGAGTCATCTCTGCCAAACTCTACCACACTAACGTAACTAACTCACCAAAATCTACCACACTATCAAATAAAACTCTACTAAACTCTATCACACAGTGGACGAGCTCAACCAAACCCTACCATATAACTCTGCCAAACTCTACTACACTAGCATTGCAAACTCCACCAAATTCTACCACACTATCAAATAAAACTCTACCACACAATGGACAAGCTCAACCAAGCTCTACCATATAACTCTATACACTAGCATTGCTAACTCCACCAAACTCTACCAAAATCCACTAAACTCCACCAAAATCTACCAAACAGAAAAAACCTCAAATATTTAGTGTTCAACAAAGTGACTTCCTAATTACAGAAAGTTAGTATGATTTTTATTCGACAGTACTTTGTGAAGGTGAATTATGGTGTAGTTGACTTTGGTGGATCTTGGTTGAGCTTGGTTGAGCTTATACTGATGTGGCGGCAGATCTACATGATTGGCGTGTGGTGACGTGGCAAAATTCATTAATGGCATTTTTGTTATTACGTTTTTGTTTACACATCTCAAAAGAGCAAAATGACAATTAAAAAAAGAGTATTTGAGTCATTATGGATAATTCTAGACTATTTAAGTCATTATCCTATAATTCTAGAGTAGTTAAGTAAATCACCCTTCAAATTATTTCTTCAAATTGATTTCTTTTACTCCTCTACCAAGTTCTACAAGCAAAAATAATTCATCATGTCTACAGTACGTAATTGTTTTATGATAAATTTATATTATTTTTTGTTAAATAATTCTTTGAAAAAACCAATTGTAACCACTAAACCATTTCCACCATCAATTATTTCAAATTGGAAGCAGTCACATGGAAACTACTGCAGCAGACTGCAGTTGATTAACGTTGCATAGAGGTCCTTGTCAACCTCAAGGTCATGGTTTCCTAAAACACTATCAGGAAAAAAGCTAAGGTAATTCGATCCAGATTTGTTTGATCTCTATGGTAGTTTTTTGGAATATAGTGTGAAAAAGATAAAGCTTATTGCTTGTTTTGCTACTTTAGAGACTACACAGAAAATAAAGGTGGAAGTGATGCATTTGTGACAAAAGGTTTTGATACATAGAAAAGTCAAGAGAGATTACGTGATCATGTAGGATCGGTGAATAGTTTTTCACAATAATTCTATGAAAAGAGTTGATTCTTTGATGAGGCAAGGTCAATCCATTGTTCATGCTTTTTATATGCAGGATGAAGCAATGAAAAATGAATACATGATCAGATTAATGCTTCAATTAATTGTTGTAGGTATTTACTACGACAAGGATTACCTTTTCGAGGTCATGATGAATCAGTAGAGTCAGCTAATATGGAAATTTTTTTAGAGCTTGTAAAATATACTGAATGTCAAAGTGAGCTTGTAAGTAAGGATGTGTTGGAAAATAATCCAAAAAATAATCAAATGGTGTCCCATACAATTCAAAAAGATTAACGCATTGCTTTGTAGAGGAGGTTTTGGAATCTATTATTCAAGAAGTTGACCATGATGTATTTTGCTTGTTGATGGATGAATTTGCTGATGTTTCTAACAAAGAGCAGATGGATGTGGTCTTTCGCTTTGTTGATAATCATGGAACAGTAAAAGAAAGATTTATTGGTCTAGTTCATGGTAAAGAAACATGTTCTGCATCTCTGAAATGTAGTGTTGATTCATTGTTTGCTAAACATGGATTAAGTATGAAGAAGCTAAGAGGACAAGACTATGATGGAGCAAGTAATATGAATGGTGAATTAAATTGCCTGAGATATCTGATTTTGAGAGAGAATAAGTCTGCATACTATGTCCATTGTTTTGCTCATCAGCTTTGCTAAAAAACATTTTGAAGTTGGGGGTTTCTTTGTTATGATTTCAGTCTTGTTAAATGTGGTTGGAGCTTCTTGTAAGAGAAAAGATATGATTCGAGAAGATCACAAGAAAATGTTTGAATCAAGAAATTGCACTAGTGAGACCTAGTAGTAGTTGGGATTCTTACTACAAATCGTTGTTGCGGTTTGTTGATCTATTTCCTTTTATCACTAAAGTGCTTGAGTATATCGAAAGTGAAGGTAGTGATAGTACCAAAAGACGACAAGCTAATGGTTTTCTCAAGTACTTTAACACCTTTGACTTTGTGCTATACTTACAACTGATGTTGATTCTTCTTGGATACACAAATAATTTATCAATGGCTCTCCAAAAAAAGGATCAAGACATTTTGAATGCTGTGTCACTAGTGATTTCCACCAAGCAATAATTATGCAAGTTAGGGGATACGAGATGAGATTCTTTGCTTAGAAAATTTTCTTCTTTTTGTGAGAATCATGACATTGAGTTGGTTAATATGGAAGAAGAATATTTTGATCCAAGGAAGCCAAGAAAGAGAATCAACATTACCAACTTGCATCATAATCAAGTAGAATGCTTTTACACAACATTGGATATGCGTATTCAAGAGTTTAATGATCTTTTGATGAGGTAAACACTGAATTACTAGGTTGCGTTGCTTCTTTGAGCCATGTTGATTCATTTTGTGGGTTTGATCAGTTGAAAGTTGAGATGCTATCTGAGTTTTATCCAGAAGATTTTAGTTTTGTCGAGCGAATATCTTTAGAGCATCAAATTGGTCTCTACATTGACAATATTCTAGAAGATGAAAGATTTGTTAATTTGAAGAGTTTTGGAGACCTTGCATGTGTTATGATGGAGACAAAGAAAAATCTTTCACATCCTATGATTTATCGAGTTTTGAAGTTAGTTTTGACTTTATCGATAACTACTGCTACTATGGAAAGATGCTTCTCTGCAATGAATTGTGAAGACAAACTTACGAAACCGGATTAGTGAGCAGATTTTAAATGATTGTCTAGTTTGTTTTGTTGAAAAGGAATTATTTGATACAATAACAAATGAGGCAGTGATGAAAAGGTTCCAAAATATGGAAGAACGTAGGATAGTTCTTTAGTATTTTTATCTATCACAAACATACTTTTATATTAATAATTTTTTCAGTTGAATTTTTTCTATATAACGTGCCCCAGGCTAAAATAATTTCTGAATCAGCCACTGTCTTCCACCATAAAATCTGGGTAATGTTTTATTTTATAAATCATTAATATTATTTTATAATGTGTTCGCATTTTTTTTTGGTTTTTATGTGGTAATCAATTATACATTAGTTACATAATATGTGGTCGATTTCTATAATGTTGTTTGATCTATTATCCAACTTACTTTTTTCATAAAACTTACATAACATTTTGAAAAATTTCAGATTATCTAAATATCTTTATCCCCTTACTGTTTCTACGAAGTAGACCAAGTGCATTTACATATAAAATTATATTGGTGAGAAACTTCGATGTATGTTAGATCTGGTCTTATTAATGGAATAAAACTTCAAACTATTAAATTACCCAAATGATTTATTGGATCTAGGGTTATTTCTAGAGATAAAATTTGTAATATTGGTCTACTCCCAAAGTCATATAAATTCTTCAATTCATTTTTATGTTTTTTTGTCGGTAATTCATTTGTATGTTTATGGTGATAAATCATATAAGTTTTTAAAATTATCAATTAATATTGGGATGGTTTCTAAAATAACTTTGGTCAATGGGTTAAATAACCCATCTCTTTCTCTCTCTTAAATTCTTATAACTTTAACTCCCATACTTTACATAATTTCCAAAATGCCATTATTTTTATATATATATTTTTTAAAAATTTTCAGCACATTGTGCATTTACCAAAATATAAATGGAAA
>OVBA01006682.1:0-16382 GCA_900406435.1 Lepidium aucheri
CTTTCCAAGAAAGATGCTAAGCCTAGGCTGCTTTGTTGGGTGTTGTTGCTGTAAGATTTTGATCTTGATATCAAGGACAAGAGGGGTATAGTTAACGGAGTCGCAGATCACCTTTCTAGACTACGAATTGACGATTTAGTTCCTCTTGATGACAACTTAAGGGAAGAGCAAGTTTATCGTATACAATCTGCCCATAATGTTCAACACTTGCCTACTGATCCTCCTCGTGTTCCAGGCACTCCATGGTTTGTTGATTTTGCCAACTATCTTGCTGCAGATGTTAACCCTCCTGAATTTCATGGTTACAGGAAAAAGAAGTTTCTAAGGGATGTCCGACGATACTACTGGGATGCTCCATACTTATACAAACAATGCTTTGATGGCATTTTTAGAAGATGTGTTTCTGAAAACAAGATTCCCGGTATATTGTTTCATTGTCATGGTTCTTCACATGAAGAGGTCACTTTGCTACCTTTAAGACTATTGCAAAGGTTCTTCAATCAGGTTTCTGGTGGCCTACGATGTTTTGTGACACTTACTCCTTTGTTTCATCGTGTGACTCTTGTCAGCGACAAGGTAACATAAGTAGAAGAAATGAAATGCCATAGAACTTCATTCTCGAGGTTGAGGTTTTTGATGTTTGGGGAATCGATTTCATGGGACCTTTCCCTATCTCTTTTGGGAACCAATACATACTTGTTGCTGTGGATTATGTATCTAAGTGGGTTAAAGCAATAGCTAGTCCAACCGATGATGCCAAAGTGGTTCTGAAAATGTTCAAGCATATCATATTTCCTAGGTTTGGTGTTCCAAAGATTGTGATCAGTGATGATGGTTCTCATTTCATTAACTAAACGTTCAACAATCTGCTGAAGAAGTATAGAGTTCACCACCAAGTTGCCACGCCATACCATCCTCAAACAAGTGGTCAGGTTAAAGTTTCTAATCGAGAAATCAAGAGCATTCTTCAGAATACCGTTTGTGCAACAAGGAAGGATTGGTCGACTAAGTTGGATGATGCTCTTTGGGCTTATAGTAACGTTTTCAGACACCATTAGGGACAAATCCGTTCCATCTGTTGTATGGTAAGTCTTTTCACCTTCCAGTAGAGCTTGAATACAAGGCTAATTGGGCTATCAAGCATCTCAACTATGACATCAAGTCTGCCTCGGAAAGACGGTCACTGCAGATACATGAACTTGAAGAGATCAGACACTTGGCTTATGACAACTTGAGGATTTCCAAAGAACGAACAAAGGCTGCGCATGATAAGCGTATCCTTAATAGAAGTTTTGCTCCTAATGATAAAGTTCTTTTGTTTAATTCTCGTTTAAAACTCTTTCCTGGTGAGCTTAGGTCAAGGTGGTCCGTTCCTTTCACCATCAAGGAAGTAAGACTGTATGGAGCTGTGGTGCTGCTCAACAAAAAGAGAGAAGAATTTGTAGTTAATGGACAACGCCTTAAACCATATTTTGGTGTTTTCGATAAAGTCAATGAAGATTTCATCTCTTTGACTGATATAACTCCTCCATAGCACCTCTCTTAGTCAAGTTATTGACTTTAAACAAGCGCCGAGTGGGAGGCTTTTTCTTTCAGGAAACACGATGCGAGAGCACTGCCCAATCGATTTACACAAAGATCGATCGTGCAGCAGAGGATGAGAAAGAGCGCACAATCCATCGATCGATCAAGACTTTCTACTCGATTGATCTGCAACCCTGGTGTGTTTGCGCACGGTCCATCGATCGACCATGACATGCTGCCCGATCGATCTTCGCCTCTTGTTTGTTTGCGCATGATCTATCGACTGATACTCGATCGTTCCATCTCTCGATCTCCACAAACTGATCGATCAACGGTTGCTCGATCAATCCATACCCCCATGTACGTTTTCTAAATCCCAAAGCAATATTTAATTACTTCTTTTGGTTACTTTCATTATTCCTCTTACTGATATTCACACCGGGACGGTGTGAAGTAAGTCTGGGGGAGAACCCTTTGTTTGCTAATGTAGTTTCTTTCTTTTGTTTTGTTTTTCAGTCAAACATTGTTTTAGATAAGCTTTTGTCGGTTTGAGAACTATGATTTCTGAGGAATAGTACATTTCATAAGGGTTTAAGCTACCATTTGTTTGATTTCTGATGAGCATTGTTGACTATTAGAAAACTGAGAGATTCATCAGTTGTTCGTCTTTTCACCACTTCCTCTCAATTGTTTCAAAAATTTGTTATCAACTTCAACCTTAACCTGATTTCATTTTCTTGTCTAGAGAGTTGGTATACATTAGATCGGATTATTAGCCTCAGCTTTGAGAACCTATCCTTGGTTTCCTTTTCTCAAGGTTTCGTGCACTTTAGTTTCAACAATCAAAGTAAGCCTAGGGTAAAAGTTTCTCAATGACGCTGCTCGTTTTTAAGGTGAACTGGACGGTTCTGAGGATACATCCAATAACGTTATCTTTTTTAGCTTACTAGCCTGCTTAGTGAGAGAAACTCCAATGAAGCTACTCGTATTATACACCTTTGAAAATAAAGAGAAAAACCACCGATAAAAAAATACAATGATACCCTAGAAAAGTAGGGAGAAATTGGTTTGAAAAGAAAGGAATAAGAGGAAAGGAACCACAATATGGATGGTACTTAGGATTGAGAATGAGTCCATGTGTCTTTTGATCGATATTCTCTAGATAAGACCGCACTTAGATTCATAAGAAGTTGGTATCGTGATCTAGAACTTTTGGGTCTGATTTCGGAGTTAGGATGGACTAGTTGTTAAGTCTGGGGGAAGTATAAGGTGGTCTCTCTCTCGTCGAATGAATCGAGTGTTATTTGTTTAGGTTCTAAGGTGTTAAATTCCTATGAAGAATGAGTTCTTGAGTTTGTATGTTTCTTTTAGATTCCGGTGTATTTGCTTGAGGACAAGCAAAAGACCAAGTCTGGGGGAATTGATATACCTCGTTTATACCGACTTATAGCTTACTAATTCAAATGTTTTTTTAGTCTTTGTTGTGTTTTTAGAGTCCTTTCAGGTACAAAATGCAAGGATACTTTGGATTTCACATGCTGAGCAGGATTGGAGCTTAACTCTAGATGTTTCCACTACGAGACAAAGGATCGACCTATCAACACCAAGATCGATTGATCACAACTTTAAAGGAGAAGACTATACTCGATCCATTGATCGACTTCTCATGTTTGACACGATTGACCTTCATCTATCTATATCGTGCGCACGATCCATTGCATGACCAAGCACTCAGAGATTGATCGAGCTATTGAAAAAGAAGTTATGCACGATCCTTTGCACGACTTGGAAGCTTCACGATCGAATGAAGAAGCATTGATCGATCGAGGAGTTCAAGGATCGATCGATCAATGACCCTGCGAAGCAAAAACCATATTTCCTTAACTTTGTACCAGTTCGGTTTACTCTATATATTAGGTCAAAACACTTTTTTAGGGAGAGTTTTTCAGATCAGAAAAGTTATAGACGTTTGTTGTAACCTAGAGGAGAAGATTTTGGATCTCTACACCATTGGAGAAGAATATCTAAACCTCTATTCTTATCTATTTTCAGTTTTTAATGAATTCCTTTACAATTGCTTGCGTGTTCTTTATTTCCATGTCTGAGTAGTTAATAGTCGAGTTTAGGGTATTCAAAGGATCTTACGGGACATGAGGGTGATGGACAAATAGGATTTTAATATGGATTCTCAGCCTAGAAACATGGTTAATGCTTAGGTTACAGTAGCTAACTAATCTATGATCTTAGGTTACTTATTATCTCAGAAGTTAAATAAGAACCAGAACCTTTCTAGGTAAGCAACACCTTCACTACCAACGAGAGTTGATGCTAGGTTGAGTTGTGGACACTTCAGAGCTGTTAATACTGTGTGGTTAGATTTCTAGAACCAACAAAAGTTAAGAGCCCTAGGATCTAAGCATAGTGATTATCGCTGCAAGAGTAGGTTTATCACTCGTTATTTCTGAGTTGAGAACGAAACTGACCCTACCTGAATAGATTCATCATTCTAACCCACGATTTCCTTATGAATTCCTTGAGCTTGATACCTTTAGTTATTGTTTTACATCATACTTCTTAGTTACAATCGATTCCAATCAAAGTATCCATCGTCTTAGCTCTAGTTAAGTAATATAATCTTTAGTGTGATAATTGGTCTTTGTGGATTCGATCCCTAAATACTATTTCGTTTGTTGTGCGCTTGCAGTAGGATATAAGATTAAAACTCGTAGTATCAGTGATCCTCTAGTAGTTAAAGCAAAGCCGCACTACCTATTCGTAATAGTATTGGATCTGAAAGTGATCACCATTCTTACAATAGACCGATCTGTAGTAGGTAAGTCTGTCTTCCACATAAAGTTGATCTTGACACGGATGAGAAAGGGTCTAGTGACAACAGAGTTATTCATGTCCACTTCAATGACCTTTCCCACTAAACCCACCAAGTATCTCACCACAGTATCAGAGGCGTATTGAATGGGAAGGTACCTAATTTGGAGCCAGAGTTGTACCTTCATTATTGATTGTAAAGACTGGTTGTTCACCCATTTCTCCACAGCCACAAGCCAGCCATTGTATAGAAGAAATTGCATTCTGCATATCGATTCCATATCTTCCTCCCTCTCGAAGAAAAATTACGCAAAGTCCTTGTCTAACATCCTCTCGTGAATCTTGTTGTGGAGTCCCCAATCCTTCGGGAGATCCTCGATCATGTCTTGTATGCTTTGTTCCACAGAGTTCAAGCACATTACCAGAAGACTCTTCTTACTCCTGAGCTGGTTATGGTAGTACATATCGGTGGATAAATACACCGTCGGTTTGTTGTGGCCCAAGGAGAATTGGTTCAGGGATTGCTAGAGATTATTGTCCATTGATACTGATGTTTTTCCTTGTAGTGATGAGGAGACAGAAGTGTATTTATAGGAGTTCTGGACTTGGTGAGGGACTCTTCGTATTTCTATCGCATGCAAACTTTGTTTTGAGTGCATGAACGAAAGTGCATGAGAAGTCTGGAGTGAGATAGAAATTAACACGCAAAAATTTTGCGTTTCCCAGGTGGCTGCGTGCAGAGAGATGTTTTTGAACTCTGACATTGCACGACCTGTCCACTGAACACTAGCAAATATAACGGCAAAAGATTTACAAAGTAGAGTTAGATAAAATCAACCTCGAGAGATCAATTTAAGAAATAAGGATGAGGGTTGGACTTAGAGTACAAGCTAAGTTGGCGGTAAAAAAGGATTTGACGCTCTAGTGTTGAGGAACTATGATAACCATTTTTGGTGGTTTAAAGGGGAATCTTCAGACGGACTAGACTTTAGACCTGAGATAATACCAAAGGAAACCAGAGAATTTGACCCTAAGAAAGCAAACCATAGAGAACTAAGGTCAGGGGCATTTAGTGGAACTAACAGATTTGATACATGAACCTGTAACTGATTCCATAGCAGAAACAGCTGAGAGAAGAATTGGGCATCGTCAGCTTTTAATGAGGAACTAACTTACTCAAAGCCCAGGGTCCATCGGGGGATGCCCAGTTTTATATAATCCTCATACCTACCATCTCGAACCACAATTTTGGCGGGATCAATTGGCATTTATGGAGTTGAGCTAAGATCCCATAGATTTTGGTGGTCCAGGATTGATACATGGGCCAACGAGAAGGGGATGCCTAGTTTTTGGATTTTGTGGATCACTTTATCTCCAATTATATTCTAGTATGTTTGAAAGAAAAGGCCTGTCATGCCATTAGGACTTGGGGCACTGTCTCCCCTAATACTGAATGCTGCTTCTTTCACTTATATATTGGTGATTGGGCTCATTAGCTGCCTGTTCATAGGCTCTGTGACTTTTTGTTGTAGGTTTCTAAGGGCATTTGTAATTCCAGAAGGTTTTGTTGAAGTAAACAGTTCTGTGAAATACTTTGCTACATTATTGTCTTTTGAACCTTCAACCCAGCTTATGAGTCCATTCTTATCCTGCAGACAATGCATTTTATTCTTTGTGCGCTTGTAATTGACAAATTTGTGGAAGAAGTTTATGTTTTGGTCTCCTTCGGTGAGCCATCTTTCTTTGCCTTTCTGTTTCCAAAAAAGCTCTTCATCAATGTAATAAGAAGTGAGTTCTGCCTTCAGCTGGGCTATAGTTTGTAGGTGTGGAGTAGCTTTTGTTATCTCTTTTTCTAGCTTGTCTCTGATTCTGTCCACATGGTTTATTTTTTCCTTGAGGTTTCCTTTTTTCCACTGAAATATTGCTCTTCTGCATTTCACTATACAGTCCAATGTGTTATTTCTTGTGTTGAGGGTTCCAATTGTCCAAGCTTGAGAAATCAGGTCTGTGAATCCTTTTCTTCTAGTCCAGCGTCTGTCAAAGCAGAATCTGGACATGAACTTTGAGTTGTCATTCATGATGGTTGTATAAAGTGGTCTGTGATCCGAGCTCATTATAGGTAAGTAGGCAGTTATTGTTCTTGCAAAGTTCATGATTCAGTCTGCGTTGCCATAACTGCGGTCAAGTCTACATTGGATCCAAGAGTTGTTCCTGTTAGCCATCCATGAGAAATAAGGACATGTGTTGCTGATTTTGTGTAACCCACTATTCCGAAGAAAGGATCTGAAGTGATAAAAGGATCTTTCAGGACGTATAACCCCCCCCCCAGTTTGTCCCCACTGGAGTATATCTCATTGAAATCTCCGATCAAAAACCAAGGATTTGTTTTCTTAGCACCTAAGGCTTGGATGTCCTTCCAAATTTGAGGTCAAAGGTGTGGAATGGGGTTGCCATAAACAAAGATGGAGTCTACCACCTTCTTCCCTATGCAGAAGGTTGTATCGATATAGTTTTTACAGCTAAAGTTAATGATCAGGTTGATGTGTTCTTTCCAAAGGAGAGCCAATCCACCGCTTAAACCTTGAGGCTCCTCCGTATAAAGGTGATCATACCCAGTCCAGTTCTTGATTGCTCTTAGGTGAGTGCGTTCATTCTTTGTTTCTATGAGGAATAGGATGTCCCAAAATAAGTTCTTCTTATTTCCTTTAGGCGTCAAACTGTCAAGGTGCTCCTCACTCCTTGACAGTTCCAACTCAATATGCTCATGTGGTTTTGGGTGGATTCTGGATACCATACCTAGTTGTGAGAAGGGTTCAATTAGGGTTGAGGAGCGTGGTTGCTCTATGTTGGTTTTCTGTTTCTTTTTGGAGGAGTATTGTTGTATGGTTTTGTTTCTTGGTGGGCCTTCTGAGTATTTTTCTGGGGATAGGTCAGAGTTGCTCTTTGTTGCAAGATTTCCTAAGTTAAGAGGTTAGATCCAGCTTCCTTTATCAGTAGTGTCCCATTCAGATTGATCTAGGTTATTAGGATTAGACCTTTTGAGGCTGTTGGCTATGGAAGAAGTGCTTCTTATGAGCTTGTTTCCTGGCCTTTTAGCACTCCTGTTCTCATTGTCAGTCAAGTCCATAGGGGAGTGAAATACTTGGCCGAAACATTCGAGAATCGGATCCAGAGAGGGATTTTGGTTACATTTTCCTCTTTGAATTCCTTATCAAGACGAGCTATTGTAAAGCCCCAATTATCAAACTTCCACAACCTAAATTGGAGGATTTCCTCATCCTTTTCCAATTGGAATCAGAATTGGAAGGTATCTCTACCTAGCACCATATCATTGACTCTATTTTGTAATCTCCAAATCCTAGGCATTCCCAAGATCATCCTAGCTATGTTCTGGGATTCTGGGTTTAGAAGTTTACCTATTATCGTGAGCTTATCCTCCAAAATATTGTGGTACTTACCTGAGCTTGGTAAGTCGATGATTGGATCTTCTGAAATCGCCATCGATCTCATTTCTTCCACCAAATTGTGGTCCATTGTGTATCTATTGTAACACGTCTTCCTTAGCAATGAGGGCTATTGCAGGCGTGGAAAGGGAGCTCTGGTGAAGGTTGTGGTATCAGAGTGATGGTGCAGATCTTAGACGGGAAGAGGCGAGTTTTATGAGGGTAGCTGATTGACTATTTGGTCGGTGGGAGTGCTAATTGTAGAGGTTGATTGAGAAATATTATGTCGATGTGAGATCTTCGAGAGGAAAATCAACAGGGATTGTCCGCTGAGAGATTGAACGCCAGAACCAATCACCGGGAGAGGTATGGTTTTTATTTTTTTTATTTTTTTTGATATTTTAACTAGTTTATGTCTTGTTAGTACAAGTTTAGAAACTTGTTTCGCATTCCAATTTTGAAAAAATATTTATTGCTTTCAAATGTTTGTGAGTTACCTAAAGTCGTTATTATATTGAATTGATTAGTTTTGCATAGTATATTACTATATTGATTTTAATAAAATGTAAACAATCAAAATGAAACAAAAATAAGATTGTATATTTAAACTAAACCAAAAATTTGAAATGAAACGGAAGTTCAAATAATTCAAAAAAGTTACTATCATTAGTTTTCTTTTCCTACTCTCTAATCTTATATGTTTGTTCACCTCCCAATCTTTTTCTATATTTGGAGTGATCTTCTTCAATGGTAAGTATAATTCAGTTCCATGTCGTCCAAGCCAAGTATCTCTTCTATACCAAGTTCATATTTGTTTGGTTATATGCGTTTAAATCTCTAATTGTATCTTCATAGTCTAGCTTGTAATATTCTTCCATCATAGTCTCTTTGCTTCTTTGTACAAGACGTGTTTTTCGCTTTCTCTTCCTCCTACCCGCTTCTTCTTCTTTTTCTTCCACTTCTTATTCATCTTTTTCATCATTATCATCACTCTCTTTATGCTTCTAAACCTTTCTTCTGGTATCGATAAAACCATCACCACCTTGAATAACATCCCAATCTTTGTCCTATTTTTAGTCTTTTTGCAATTAAACTTATTATATACATAAGCAATTTAGTTATTTTTTACACAATTCAAAAGTTAATCATAATAGTATTAAAGATCAACTCACAACCCTATACTTATAAAAATTCTTACCAAATCCAACAAACAACCAATAAGACCAGGACTCAAAATTTAATTGACATATAAACCGAAAACGAGTCTATATATACGAATAGTTTGGTCATATTTGTTTGGTTGTACTTTTACATATTTCAAATCATTAATTACATTTACAGAGTAATTAAAACAAAATATAAACTAACTTACCAAAGTGATAAAGATACATACTTCGATTCTCTAAGTACTCATATATTAACAACATCTCGTCCTCATTAATGTTATACCCGCAAATTTTAACCAGGTTTATATGTTGGAGTTTTGTGATCAGCATGAGTTCGTTCTTAAACTCGTCAAGTCCTTGAGCTGCTAAAACCGAAAGTTTTTTAACTGCAATTTCTTGATTATAATGTAACCTTCCCTGTAATACCACACACAAAATATATAATTTGTGTTTTTGATAAAAGTTCAAATTAGTGAAACATCATATGATTTTTCATTGTAATTTCATATCTTGTAAACGATCCCAAAACCACCTTTACCAAGTTTATTGGAAACAACAAAATTATTAGTAGCGTTTGCTATGCTTTGGAAACTCATCAATGAAAGTTCCAAATTCTCTAATATCTTTTCCAGACAAGTGTCATGTATATGAGATATTTCTTCACCAAAATAAATTATGAGAAATATAAAAAAACTGAAAGGTTAAATAACCAATATATATATATATATACTTATATATTTGGCTTACAACTGCAATATCGTAATCTGTATCCGTTTCCCTCCTTTTCCTGCTAGGATTGGAAATCATGTATTTTACATAGAACCCTTGCGTTTTGCTTCTTCTCTAATAGACAAAGACCAATTTTGTAACTAGACAGTCGAGTGCAAAGACATTCAGACCTATAACTACTTTAGTGTATGGCTTCTTCTTTTTCTTCATTTCTACCGAATGCTTCTTATCCTTCTCTTAAAAAAACAGATAATCATAGAATTAATATATCTATATTATTTGAATATAACTAAATTAATTTTTATTATTTCACCTTGTTTGCCATAAAGATTGTAACTATTAGTCTTGTATTTTCGGACATCCAAAAGCTCTCCAATTCGTATCACACAACTTTAACTCCGAGTTTAAAAAAATAGTAGTAAATACTTTGCAATTATAACTAGTTTCACATTTCAGCTTACATTCCTCTACAAAGATTTTTCATTTCACCACCGCATTAATAGTTTCTGCTAACTTAACATTTTATAACAATTGATAGTTGTTAGACATAAGACAAAATAAATGTCTACTTTTATACACATCCATCACTCCAATTGTGCAAGGCCCATGCTTCCAAATTTTTTGGCAGAACCCCACTCAGGCAATTACACACTGTTGCATGTCGCAATAGCTGTTGCGACCACAAAACTTATATCTATTGCAAAATTCATTTGGGGAATTCCACCAGATTAACGATGTTGAGATCTTTTCGTTCCAAGTAAGATATTTTATATATCCGGATGTGCTCAATTTCATTACAGATATATAGTGAACATGCGTTAGTGTATAAGAGTACATGACATCTCCCTTTTTTGAAACTGTTAATTTAAACTAGATAAATGTCACATGGTGATTTTTTGGAATAATAACCATGAAAATATTATTAAGAAGAGGATTTATCTAGCTTAATTTCCTGTCAAATGACCAATTGAAGATTGCTGAAAATCTACATATTTTGCGAAGATCTTTGATTCCAAATGAAAAGTTGCCGCATGCTAGATCAATTATATTTTGCTACGATGTTAAGAATTTTGCAGAGTAGTTTTTTTTAATCTCTCATCCGAGCTCTCTCGTAAGTAGAGTGTATGTTGGGAAGTAAAAATTCTGCCACAAAAACTTAACATGGTTAGAGTGTCTTAATATGAAATTCTCATCATCCAGAAGCTTTGCCACAATAGGAGATCCTTTGTTTTTATCATTTATCTTTGCCAACCACTTATGTTCATTAGACTGGTCAAAGAGCACGAGTTCTGTTTCAACACTAGGATGGTTCTCATAGGAATGGAGAGAGGAGAATCTCCATTTGCAACCCACATATATGGGCTTTTGGAGATTTTCATGAACCAACTCCCTAAATACCAACGGTTCACATCATGTGAATTTGAACTAGAATCCTCATAGTCTAGCTTGTAATATTGCTCCACCATTGCTTCCTTGGCTCTTTATACAAGAGATGTTTTTGGTTTTCTCTTCCTCTTACCCGCTTCTTCCCACATCTCTTCCACTTCCTATTCATCATCATCATCATCATCATCATCATCATCATCATCATCATCATCATCATCATCATCATCATCATCTTCATCATCTTTATCATCTTCATCATCTTCATCATCATCATCATCATCATCATCCTCATCATCATCATCATCATCATTCTCTTTATGCTTCAAAACCTTATTTCTAGTACCAATCAAACCATCTCCACTTGAATTACATACTAATTTTTATCCCACTTCTAGTCTTTTTGCAATTAAAATTATTATATACATAAGCAATTTAGTTATTTTTTACACAATTCAAAAATTAATCATAAGTAGGATTAAAGATCGATACACGATCCTATAATTATAATAATTCTTACCAAATCCAACAAACAACCAATAAGACTAGAACTCAAAAGTTAACTGATATATAAAAAGAAGTAAACCAGACTATATATACTAATAGCTTGGTCATATATGTTTGGTTGTATGCACATTTCAAGTCTTTAATAACATTTACAGATTAATTAAAATAAAAGATAAACTAACTTACCCAAGTGATAAAGATCCATACTCTGATTGTCTAAGTACACATATATTAATAAATTTTCATCCCCATTAATGCAATACCTACAAATTCTAACTAGGTTTACATGTTGGATTTTTGTGTTCAGCATGAGTTTGTTCTTAAACTTTTCTAGTGCTTGAGCTGCTAAAACCGAAAGTCTTTTAGTTACAATTTCTTGATTGTCATGTAATCTTCCATGTAATACTACACACAAAATATATAATTTTGTTTTTAATAAAATCTCAAACTAGTGAAACATCATATATTTTTCACTGTAATTTCATATCTTGTAAACGATCCCAAAACCACATTTACCAAGTTTATTGGAAACAGAGAAATTATCAGTAGAGTTTGCTATGCTTTGGAAACTCATCGATGGAAGTTCCAAATTCTCGACGATGTCTTCTCTAGATAAGTGTCATGTATATGAGCTATTTCTTCATCAAAATAAATTATGAGAAATAAATTAAAAATTTGAAAGGTTAATAACCACTATATATCTAATATATATACCAATTTTCCTTGAAACTGCAATATTGTAATCTCTTTCTCGCTTTTTGCTTCTTCTCCAATAGACAAAGACTAATACTATAACTAGACAACCGAGTGCAAAAACACTCAGACCTATAATTACTTTAGTGTATGGCTTCTTTTTTTTTTTTAACCGAACGTTTTTTATCCTTCTCTAAAAAACAGATAATCATAGAATTAATATATCTATATTATTTGAATATAACATTGTTTGACATAATGATTGTAACTATCGGTCTTGTATTGTTGGACATCCAAAGCTCGCCAATCTGTATCACACTATTCGAACTCTAAGTTTGCAAAATAGTAGTAAATACTGTGCATTTACAATCAGTTGCACATTTCTGCTTACATTCTTCGACAACGATTTTCCATTTCAGAAACTCCTTAATAGTTTTGCCAAATTTAATGTTTTGTAACAATTGGTAGCTGTTAGACATTAGACAAATAGATGTCTCCTTTCTTACACACCCATCACTCCAATTGTGCAACGCCTATGCTTCAAGATTTTTTGGCATAACCCCGCTCAAGTAATTACACACTTGTTACATGTCGCAATAGTTGTTTTGACCACAAGACTTATATCTATTGCAAAAGTCATTTGGAGAATTTGACCAGATTAACCATGTTAAGATCGTTTCATTCCAAGTGAGATATTCTATATATCCAGATGTGCTCAGTCTCATTGTAGATTTATAGTGAAAGTCCCTTAGTGTATAAGTGTACATGACATCTCCCTTGAAAATGTTAATCTAAACTGGATAAACGTCACATAGTAATTTTGTGGAACACTAACCATAAAGATATTATTAAGAAGCAGATTTATCCAGCTTAGTTTCCTGTCAAATGACCAAATGAAGATCGCAGGAAAGCTACGTGTTTGATGAAGATCTTCTATTATGAATGAAAAGTTCTCACATGCTGGATCACCATAGTTGGACTTTTATCTGGAAATTTTAAATTGAAGATTGAGTACTTGGCTAGACTTGTTCTTCTTGATATTTTTACACAATTTCAATCAAGAGCATGTATGTCTGACATAAACAAAGTAATTCTGTAAGATAATAGATTCTCAACATTTTCACAGAACAATCAACTGTTATAGTAAAATAGTACAAGGAATCTACATGCATAGATGTTTTCTAAGAGAGTTACCTACGGAAACGTCCTTTGAAATTGATAAACTCTTTTGCAAAGATATTCCATCATCGTACTCCAAAGGATCCAGATGATTTTTATGATATTCTATTCCCTTACCCTAATTTTGGAAGTGAAGTGAAAGTAGAAAAAGACGAAGCAAAAAGAAAAGGAGAATCATAAACGGATAAGCTTCCATCTCTGATTTTGGCGGCTAACAAATAACTGGTATGATTCCAAAAAATACTCTCCAAGTGACCAAAAAGTAAATCACCTCCTAAGATATTGAAAAATAACTCAAGATAATAGAGCAAGAATGACCTTTAGGCTTGTAAATTTTCCTTTAATGTTTGCAATGTAAATTTGGATTCAAAGAGTTTTAGATATTTTTTATTTTTCAACTTATGTTCGAAGGGAACGATCTGATGTGGCAAGTTTTCATGGATCTTTGAAAGAGTGAGAGAGAATAGGTTTGAAAACATGATGACGTGTGGTGTGTTGATAACAAACTTTTAAAAACGCTTAGGTGTATAGCTTAGGAAAACCACAAATATTTTTTAGTATATATATATATATATATTAATACCTAAGTAAGAAAACCGAAAAATAATGAAAATCCGAATTCCAAGTAAGAAAATCGTGAATTTGTTAATGACGATTTGATACTTCCATAAAACAAACAAAATGTGTATTTCTTCCGCTTCCAAAAAACTGTTGTCTTTTAAGTTTTGTCTTTACAATATTTATGAAATGTTTTTGTGAGATTGATGTGGTTGAATATCATAATTTCTATTTTTTTCACTTGAATTCAATTACAGAGAATCACCCGAATTCGATTATAAAAATCACCCAAATTCGATTCTAGAAATTTTAAAGGTTGTTATAAACTGGACAATGTCAATCCAATTGTTAAAATAATTTTTTAGAGAATTTAATTATGTAGTATTTTCCTGATATTGCTAGGGATTTAGGGGGTATAATTATGAATATTATGTATTAATGATAAAAAAAATATTATGTATTTTTTCATAAATGAGTTTTTGTGGATCCAATTGATAAAAATTGATAAAAAAATATTATGTATTTTTTTAAAAACCTGGGTGAATGTTGACAAATTGACTCTGTTTGTGAAAGTGAGAATCATATAAATGTATATATTATATTGTACAGGGTTTACAAAATCAAAAATGTGAAAAAATAAACTAGGGTTAACAAAATCTCGACAAGGCACATGGCAAAATATATAATACATACTAGAGTCACTCTAATGAGTAGACACATTCTTGGCAAGATTCATTGGCTGATCAACGTTGTGACCCCTTAGAACAGCAGTCAGGTGATAAGCCAATAACTGCCCCAAAAAACAAAACACAATTACGTGTTGGAAACTAAACATAATCAGAACAAGTTTAGATTGACATGAGAGATAATCAGATTTTACCTGTAATGGAACTATATTAATAATGGGTTGTAAACAGTATTCCACTTGAGGAACTTCGATTGTTCGACAAGATACACTTGAGCTAATTGATGCAGCATTACCTTTTAAACACATTACTATTAATCTCCCTTTGCGTGAAGTTGCTGAATCACAGATTGTTGTTTACTAAAACAAGCATCTCGAGTGGCTATCACTGCAATGGGGAGATTCTCATCAACCAAAGCTAAAGGCCCATGTTTCATTTCTCCTGCAAGTATTCCTTCACTGTGCATAAGTGATACTTCTTTTACCTTTCAGTGCTCCTTCTAAAGCAGTTGCATAGTTGTATCCTCTGCCAAACACAAGCAGTGGCTGCTCATTTATCAATAGTTGCGCAAGATCTTTCATTTCCTGGTCTAGCTTCAGTACTTCCCTAACCTTATCTGTAGTGAAATGTAATCCTATTGCTTAAAACAGTTTTAAGAAGTACCTTTTCTCTAATTCAATCTGACTTACTCGACAAATCAAGTAGTCCATCTGTTGTTGCAGCTCAGCTATGATCGAAGATTCAACCGATTCTTTTATCATTTGTTTCTTGCAGAGAAAGGTAACGAAGAACTATGAAAAAACACAAGGAATTATAGAGTTCCTCACTAGAATAGTGAGTACATCTCTCTTCAGATTCAATATCCGGAATCCACTAATTTACTAACTGTTTTCTCTTGTGTTACAGGTTTTCACTCTATCTCAGCTCAACAATGGCGATTACTCTATATTCCGAAGAAGATGAATCTGATTCTTTTATAGTTTAGATTCAGTTACAACAAATATATGGGCCTGTTAATAGCCTCGGCCCAAACAGAAAATAATAATGGTCCATTTTGCCTAACTCACCAAGCTAATCATAAGCTTGGTGGGCTTGGGTCTCGGCCCACATACAAAATCAGTCTCAATATTCGACAATCTCCACCTTGAGACTCATTTTGTCTGAAAACCGTGAAACCCTAGCCGCTTGTCACTCTCTCTTGCTGATCCTTCTTCTTCTTCTTCTTGACTTTTCTTCTTCCCTTTCTCTGTGACACTTAATCTCTGTGCCTTTCATGGTGATAGCTAGCTCCGCTTCCCCATGGCCCTTGTTTCTGAAGCTTTTCGAGGTGAAAGCTCAGCTCTGCTTTCTCCATCAGAGAACTCAACTATCCGTAAGTCTCTTCAGCTTCTTATCTTTGCTTTCTGAGTTCTTCCTGTAACATGCAACATGATAGTTTCTATCCTTTAGTTTCCAACATAGTGATTCTCACTTGTTTTTCTTTGTTTCTGTTGTACACGAGCCTCCTTGACGTTGGATCTGAACTCCCGGAGCAAAAGAAATCGGTAAGTGTGAAGGAAATCTCTCTGTCTCTTCAACATATTTCAGATTTACGAAGAAAACAAAGAGATCTTCACGCTTAGCCGCTTTTACTAACATGTTCTTCCTTTGTCTCTTCGTTGATACAGGTCTTGATCAACAAGTCTTGC
>OVBA01006683.1:0-16377 GCA_900406435.1 Lepidium aucheri
ATGATTTGTTCTCCATGTGTGCTTCATGATGTGTGTACCACAAAAAAAAAAAAAAGGTTATTGTGGGTACACATAGTTTGGTGTCTTTCCAAAGGAAATTCCAGCTGCCTGTTATACAGTGATATGAACAAAGTGCTACAAAATACGCAGGATAAAGGTATGCCTGGTGAAAGACTAGCCATAGGAGCCTACCGTTTATATGCTGTAAACTTGTGTCACTTGCTGTGTGGTGATCTCTTCTGTAAGTCCTGATTCTGTTTGCTCGTTGCCCAATTCGCTGTGAGGATTTCCACATGTTTATATTAACGTGATTAAACTAAAAGTTAAATTCATGTAATATTTGGTTTGTGTTCACATGTTTTGATACTGGCTTGGGTCACTCACATTGTTCTCAATCTTTGAGTCGTCTGATCTTCTGTGTGGGCTACACGAGTGTGTACTATATATGTTTGCTTGTTTGGTGTCTCTTATCACAAACATATTGCCTTAGTCTCAACTCATTATGCCATCTCAAAGTTATTTGGACGAAAAAGAGTACTTAGGGAATCTCGTCCACTTCGGTTAGAGTTGATTCTTCTGTCTGTGTATGTATGTATGATTTTTAACTCAGTTGTGATATCAAATAGGGGGAGAAGAGTCTGACACAGAATCTGATGCCTGATCATGGGGGAGCTTAGAAGCTTAGCTTAGCTACTTTATTTCTATCAACATGTACCTTGTGCAGTGTTTGTTTGTGCTTTGTTTTGAACAGGTACAATGAGGTGTTTGATTATCAAACTGAGCTAAAAAGGGGGAGATTGGAGATGTTTGAATTCACATGCTGATAGAATCAACACATCAAGAATCAATGAGCTGAAAAGTCCACAGAAAACAAAGATGTCTTTGATCATCACTCTGAGATAAAATGGGGGAGATTGAAAGTGTTTGAATTGATCAGAGAATTGATTAGATAACTCAGTGATAAGATTAGCACAAAGTCAGCATTCTAACATTTACTCAGTTGTTTTTACCTCAGGTGTTTGATCTTCACTCTGAGATAAAAAGGGAGAGATTGAAAGTGTTTGAATCGACCAGAAAAGTTGAACAACAAATCTCTGAAGATTGATCAGACAAGCTGAGGAACATATCTCTGAGGATTGATCAGATGAGCTGAGGAACATATCTCTGAGGATTGATCAGATAACTTGAGGAACAGATTCTGAAGATTGATCAGACAACTTGACAACCATATCACAAAAGACTGATCATGCATTAAATGTGAGACTAAAGATGTGTGGATTCCAAGTCAAAGACAAGGAAGGAAATAAGACTAAGTCAAAGGATGAGCTGGAATGAAGACTTGCTGATCAAGATGAATGAAGACGGAGAGTTGTTATCAGAGAAACAACAGATCATTGTCGAGCAGAAATGGAAACTTGACATATCGTGTGACTTTCCATTTTAGAGAGATTTGGGGTAATTCTAGGGTTGTTGCACGCCTTATAAAAGGGCTAGGAGGGTTGGCATGGCAGCCTAACACTTTAGAACCATTGGGGGAGAGAATTAAGTTGAAGTTCAAAGAGAAGAAAACTCTTGTGAGCTTTGGTTAAGTGTTCGTTCGTTTTGTATTTGTGAGAATTGTTACCAATAGTTGTAAGACTTTTGTAGAAAATTTTATATCAAAAAAACAAAGTGTGTGTTGGATCGGTGCGTTCCGATCAAATATTGAGTGTCTTGGTCTCTATACAATTTCAAGTACCACAATGTACTCTTTGGAGGAGAATTCTTTGATGGTTTCTATCCCACAGAAAACTCGTCAAAACCATAAACCTGACACAACTCTTGGATAGTGATCGTGTAGAGAGCTCCTCTATACATGTACGTGAGGTACTGAGCATATACCAGACTATGAGGATCAGCACTCATATGTAGATCACATGTCGCTAAGAACTGCCTAACGACCTCTGGATAGAGCGGATAAGAGTCAAAACAGAACCTTGTTAAGCCTAGGTTATCGAGCAGCTTACTAACATCCTCAAGGACTCCCATCCTATGCAAAGTCTCTCGGCAAAGGAATCTATCAAGGTGTTCGTAAGAAGCTGATCATAGAAGCTCTCATGGTAACTCTTCCAACTATCTCCTTCCTTTCTATTCTTGTAAGCTGTTGTTGTTTTGACATACAAAGGAGTGTCCCTGTTCGCTATAGTAACCACGAAGTAGGTCTGTTCCGGTCTCAGCCAAGGAAAATTCTCGCCGTGTTGCCCATATCCAGGTGCTTCATTATGTTGTTGCGATGACTGACGACGCTGAAGATTTGAAGATGTGCTGACCTTCTTTGTAGGCTTCTTAGGATTAGTGGATAACGTTCGAACCATCTGCAATGAAAGAACAGAGAAATAAACAGAAAATGAGTGTTTAATCGAGAAAATTCATAAGAATTTGAAAATTTAGGCATATAAATGGGTAAGTGGTTCGATTGCTAATCTAGTAAACAAGATCAACATCCAGCAGTGCTTCAATCCAACCACAATCATCAAAATCAAGCCTAAAAATTCCCAAAATTCTCTAAAAATTCTCCTTCAACCTAACAAGCAATATCTTTACGAAATTCAATCATCCAAACAGCAAGAGGGATTCAAATTCATGTAAGAATGAGGTATATGCATCAGTTAATCGATTAAAATCAACAAGAAATAAAATTCCTCTTTACCCGATTCAAATTCCAAAATCGGACCTAAAATTCGAATTTAGAGAACATACATTTGCCAATCCAAATCAATAACCACGAAATCGGATATAGGGTGAAAATCTAAGAAAGTTAGGCCTTTGAATCGTCAAAAACGGATAAAAAACTAGAGAGAAATCGAGAGTAGAAATTTTTGCGGAATGAAAAATTTAAAACTTGCTCGAAAATATTCTTGTTCTTCGCGTTTAAAAAGACATACCTGGGCCACGGATCGATTGATCCTACAGTTGATCGATCGATCTCTGCTCTCGAGAGCAAAGAACTATCAATCCTTACCTTGTATGTCGTGTGACGGATCGTGCGGTAAATCTCACCCTATTGCTCAATTGATTCCTACTTCCTAAGTCCGGCGACAGACTATGCGCATCTTAATACCTCATCAGTCGATCAATCCATATGTCTTGAGTCGTGCGATGGATAGTGCGCTTCTTTAACGTTACATTACTCGATCGATCTGCTCATGTTATGTCATGCTATGGATCGTGCGCTAAGTCTTATCTCCTTGGATCGGTCGGGTTATGCTGGTTTTGGTGTTGCAGCGGATCGTGCGATAACTGATTCAACTCATTGATGGATCGATCGTTGTATGGATCGATCGATCGGTGCTCTCTGACAGCTTCCTTTCTTTGAACAAAAACAAAAAAGAATGTTATCTAAAAAGAAAAACGAATAACAAACTACCTAATAGTGGGTTGCCTCCCACTCAGCTCTCTTTTACTGTCATTATCTTGACTTGGATGCCATTCAGATGGCGGAACTACTTGAGTGAGGTTTGCTCACTCCTTGAACACTAATTTCCTCGATGATGAACTTGTTCAGCTGTTCATCTTTCTTGTCAATTGTCCTTCCTGAAGCATCCAACAATGCAACAGTTCCATCCCAGCATATCTCCTTAACCGTGTAGACTCCAGAAGTATCAAAGCCAACAAAAACTTTGATAACCAAACCCTTAACATCATAATTGCATAATTTGTCAAGACGATAAAGGATACAAGTGTCTTGACGTTTTGCTGAGTCCTTCTCCTGTTCACGAAGCAACTCATACTCCTCAACACAGTCACTGTCTTCTTCATCTCGTTCTACAACTTGAGCCGACGATTCAGTGCTCACTTGCTTCCCTTTACCATCTCTAATCATCCCACAGAAATCACTTGATGAAGCTCGAATAGGATATGAAACATCCTTGTCCACATTATGTAACACAACTCTCTGGTTTAGGAAGTCTAACTTGGCACCAACTGTGTTGAGGAATGGTCTTCCCAATAAGATTGGAACAACTCCTTCTCTCGCCATCTCAACAATAGTAAAGTATGTTGGGATTTCGCAATTCCCAACCAGAAGAGTGAAGTCAACAAGTCTTCCTCTAGGTGCCTTAGAAGATGCATCTCCAAAAGAGCCGGATGAGTTATGTTCTTGCATTAATTCAATACCAAGCTTCTTCATAGTCTCCAAAGAGATAACATTGATACTAGCTCCAGAATCACATAAAGCATCACTGAATTAGCTTTCCAACTCGACAAGGTATAGTGAACTCTCCTTGATCTTCGATCTTCACAAGCTCTTTAGGGTATGGAATAGGAGGCTTGTACTTACTCTCAACTAAACTCCCAACTTCAGACTTGACTACATTGCATGATTCCCTGGGATTCTTCTCAACTTTCCCAGGTAAAGCTCCTTGTGGATGCTTAATGGCTTCAACAGTTTGAGCCACTTGAGTGTCTAGCTTCTTGATATGCATAGAAACTGACTCAAACTTCCCATTCAGATCATTGTAAATGTTTTCCATCTTAGTATTAAGCTCTCTCGTAGTCTTTTGTTGTTCAACAGCAGGTTGTTGAATCAGAGCCTTGATCTCTTCGTTTGATGTTCTTGAAGCTGCTGCTGAAGGTCGTCGTTGCTGGTGGTGGCACATAAGGCTTGTATGGCCTTTGCCAGTTGCTTCCTCCCGCATTCGGAACAAACGGCTTCTGATTATCACATCTCTGACCTGAATTCTGAATGAATGGCTTTCCCTGAAAAGGTGATCCTTGAGGCAATGTGAGTGATTTAAAAGTAACATCCTGAGGATTCTCCACGTTGGTGCTCCTGTAGGAAGGTAGTTCGGGTTTTGTTCCCTGTTCTGCCACTTAACATAATCGACCTCCCTTTGGTCTTCAGAATCAACCGAGTCATCTTGAACCTGAGGTACTTCTCGCCAGTTCTCAACTTGGTTCACACTCCTCTGATTAACCTGATTCGCTCGGATCAGAATATCCAACTTCTTAGCAATGTCATTGATCCTATGAATCTCGACACTATTAACTTTCTTAGTCAATCATATTATAGACAATGACTACCAGAACTTGCAGCTAAGTTATCAATCAGAGTGACGGTTTCATTCCTAGTGTTGGTCATAAAGTCTCCATTGCTGGCAGCATTTAGTGAGTTCTTGTACTCCCACTCGATTCCATTGTATAAATTTTGGAGAAGTTGCTCATCCAAATACCCATGGGTGTGGAAAATCTCGCTGATACTCTTTAAAATGCTCCCATGCTTCATTCAGAGATTCCCCAGATCGTTGTTGAAACGATGAAATCTTGCTCCTGAGAGCTGCTGCCTTGGACTTAGTGTAGAACTGATCAAGAAACGCTGCTTGAACCTGAGCCCATGTGGTGAGTGATCCTGGAGGTAATGAATGCAACCACCTAGAAGCTCTGTCTAAAAGTGAATGATGCAAAAGCTTACACTTCACATAATCTGCAGGTACACCGTTAGAGCTTGTGGTGCCACATACATCTTCGAAATTCTCTAGGTGATCCATAGGATTCTCGCTTGGAAGTCCATTGAAGAGATATTGCTTTACCAACCCACTAAGCTGAGGTTTGATCTCATAATCATTTCTCTCAATCGCAGGAGGTCGGATGGCTGAGCAATTCTGATAGTAGGTGTGTGTAGTGTCCATGTAACCTATCGCTCTGCGTTGAGCAGGCTCTCATGCTCTCCTAATCTCAGCCAACTCTCTCTGCAATTGATGTACCACTATAGCCATCTCCTGCGGATTCTCTGCTTGATTCTTTGGAGGATTCATATTCCTAGCTGTTTTATTTTCTCTTTCAACTCTCGCAAGCTCTTTATTATCCAAGTTGAGTAGATTTTCAGAACCTCGACTTCTGGTCATACACCTGTAAAGAGACAAAAACAAACAAAAAGAAAAAGGTAAATAATGATATTGACTTGAAACTGTAAACAGAAAATCAAAAGGCAACTAATTGTTCCCCGGCATCGGTGCCAAAAACTTGATACTACGAGTTTTAACACTATATCCTACTCCAAGTGCACAACAAACGTAATAGTATTTAGGGGTCGAATTCATCAGAGAACCGAATCACACTTTCAACTTCTATCAAATCGCGAGCTATATCAATCAAAATCAGAGAGATAAATACTAACCACTTAAACGTAAATGTAATCAAATAACTAAAGTAATCGGATATCAGGTATTCATTCGGGAGCTAGAACTCTTGTTAGGTAAACTATTCACGAACTAATCTAAACTTATTCTCAGCTTGTACATAAATAAAGATAAACCAACTCTCGTTGAATTTACCCCTCTACTAATAATCTAAAGGTCCTAATTCTCGTTGGTATCAGATTACAAATAGGCTTTATTGTTTAGGTTCAATTACCCACAACCCAACCTAGCATCAACTCTCGTTGGTAGTGAAGGAATTGCTCTTCTAATTTAGTTCTGGTTCTTGACAAACTTCTGGAAAGTTAACAACCTAAATTCATTGACTAGGTGATCAAGCTAATATATGCATTCAACTCAAGTATTAGAAGGAGAATCTTCTAATCATCAATCCTATTTGTTCCCTAACAGTTGAATTCTAACACCCTAGAATCCCTAAACCCGATCTAAGATCTACTCAGACATAGAACAATGAACAAAAGTAAATCATGATGAACTGAAACTGAAATTTCAGAAGAAATAATAATAGGGTTCAGAAATTCTTCTCAAGAATGACGAGATCTTCTCCCTAGCTTACAAACTCAAAATCTGCTGTAAAAATCGTTCCTCAAAAGCTAAAAGACGCCTTACAAAAATAAAATAGGAAAAGAGTATTTATAGGTCTTAAAACAGAAGCTGAAAAAATCATGGAATTAGGTTTCTTCGAAGAGCGTTAATCGATCGATCATAGAGATGATCGATCGATCCTTGGATATTAAGTCGATCTCTCAGAAGCAAAGTCGTTCTTTAGATCGTGCACATCTTCTTTGTTAAAGCACTAATCGATCGATCCTTGTGTTGATCGATTTATCCTGCGTCTCGTGCAGAATAACAGAAAACGCTTCAATTTTCTCCAAAGTCCACCTTCAAGTATGATTCCAACTCCGAGCGTTTTTGACCTGAAATCTCAATAATACACAGACAAATTTCAAAATATAACCATAATAATGAGCTCAAAACATACAAAATATGAGGCACATCAGCTTTATATACAAATTTAGAACTAAAAACATACTGGAGATCTTCGAACACTAGACTGTGAAGCTAGTGTCTTCGTAGAAGACTTCAAATCAATGTCTAAAACCTTCTGACCATAAGAGGCAGTAGGAGACTTTTGACTAGTGGCTGCACATTTATTTCCATTTAAACCTTCTGTGTCTACTTTTTCTCTGACTGATTGAGTACTTGCTGCCTTTGTAGGAGATGTATGAAATACAAATGTTTTGACAGGCCATGCCACATAAGAAAGCGAAGAGTCTTCCAGGTATGCAATATGAAACGTAGGTCTCCATATAAACGTCCCAGCCATATGTATCTCATCGACAAAAAATTTCACTGCCTTTGGTCCAAGAGGAAGTCCATTCACTAATGCATTATGTGCTTGTGTTTGCCAACGTCCTTCAGCCATAACTACATCATCGTTTGACAAATCCAGTAGTTTAAATTTGTTCACAGAATTTGTTCTTGGGCACTGTAATATCACATTAAAAAAACAATACATCTGTGTTATATTATCATAAATATGTATACTCATGTAAAATTTTGTTACTCATAAGAAAATTACCAATGGTGTAATGTCTTCTTCTTGGACCACTTTTTCCAGATTTACCACATTAGAGGCAAACCACGAAATCATGTGTCCAACAACTTTTTGCAATTGTATACATCTTCTCTGGAGGTCTCCAAAGGAAAGCTTCTTGCTTTGTTGCAGTGTCAACTAAAACCTTGATGTTCATAGGGCCTAAGCGACATTCATTAACAATTTCATTCTGATCATCAGAAATAATTCGACCGTCAGCTACTGTATCGTCATCTCCACACCAATCAATCAATAAACACTTTGGTTGCAATCTTTTATTCACACTCTACATATAGCCAAACAATAAATAATGTATGAAATCCAAGTTAAATATTTATATTAAAGAAATCATACAATCGACTTACTCTTGCAGCTCAGTTTTCACCAACTTCAGGTTCTTGTCTCTGTAATGATATAAACTTAAGCAAGTCAAAATTCAATTTACATCTTAAGATATATATTGCAAATCGGTTTCTGATATATCTATATATATATATATGTAGAGGTATATTACATGGTTCCTGCATTCTAGATATTATATCTTCTAACTCATTAACCTTTTGTTGGAAACGAACTTGATTTTCTGCCATGTCATTCATGTACTTACTCTTTACATTGAAACAAGGTAGTTTGGTCTTCGTCATGTTCCGTCCTAAAGACCTTAAACGACCCGGATTATCAGGTTCTAGTATTTTGCTTAGTGTGTCATTGGCGTCATACGCTGCAGAGGATTGAATACCACTATTGACAATCTCTGCTGCATTCTCCTGCATATTCATTACCAAAATCATTACATGACAAACGAAGAAGACAAAACCATGACCAATAGGTTTATAGTTAATAACTCACAATCTTTTCAGCTGCGTTTGTATTCACCGGTGTACCATCCTTCTTTTTACGCGACTTAACCCACACCTTTAATCTGGAAACCTCTGCTGGGACTCTCATTTTTCTGGAAAACAGCATCCATAGAATAGTATATTAGTTTATGCATATAAATGCTTACCATCTTATTAACAATATAAACCATAAAATGCTTACCATCTCTTGTGCTAGCCTAACCATTCTTTTGTGACTACATGTATGCGGAATTTGTTTTCTCTTTTTTTCCCTGTAGCTATCGCTAACAACCTAACAGAACCATATGTTACTACCTAATATATTACTTATCTCTTAAACTTACTTGATTGAATTCAGTACCTTAAATGCTTGACTAGTTTTGAGCTTAACAAATTTATGCGAATCCACTGGATCGATAAATTTTGGTCACAGATTCATCCTTTTTTGAGTATTTTCATCTTTATTGATATCAGTGACCATGTGTGATTTTGATACCCTCCATAAACAGCCCATTTGTTTAAGCACATAAATCTTTTGATACTCTTCAGTTAGCTCAAACCTTGCTTATTACGATAGACAAACCAGAAAAAGTTACATTCAGTTAAACAAGACTGTAGTAGTTCACTAAAGAAAAGTGTAAAGAAATTGTAACCTTCCAAAGAATAGTCTTGATGTCTTCGCCAATCTATGTCCATTCTTTAATTGTGTACTGTACATGTTCACGTACTAATGGCCCTCAATACGATGACAGCATAACTGACCCAGGACCATAAGGTTCTCCAACTGCCTTAAAATTCACTCGAACTTTGTTGTTTGGATATTGGGCATTATCTTTCATTCTTGTAGGTCCTCGTTGCTTCTTCTGTTTATGCTGAGCTGCGTGGTCAAAATCATGAGATAATTCAATCTCACAAACTGGTTCATCCTCATTACATTCCTTATCAGCAGACTAATCATCTACATCACAGTTATTAGCCTCTGTCTCATCTATTCTTGCTACATCTGTCAAAGGCTACGCAGTTTCTACTCGTTCTTCACCTGGAAGCTCATTACCAGAAGGACCGTCTAGTAATATTGTATAAATATGTTTTACCTCCTCATTGGGTTGCTTTTCTTTCTGCTTTGTTTTCTTCCACGCTTCTTGGCATGTTTTCCCATAGTAATTTACCTGAAAGAAATGACATACACAGAATAAAGACAGTCAGTGCATAGGCAACATGTTATACATAAAAGACGATCACATAAAAATAGACACATAGATCATACATAAAAGATAGTCAAAATCATACATAAAAGATTATCACACCACAACAAACACAGAGACACTATATAAACTTAGAAATCTACATTTTTAGACAAAGATTCCATCACAATCAGTTCTGGCATTCCCTCCTTCTTCCATATCAAAATCTGTTTCAATGTCTACGCCAACATCTGACAGCATTATCCCAAAGTCTGTAACTCCATCATGTACAATTTCTTTCTCACTGTATCATCTTGAAGGTCTTCTCATACCTACATGCCAATGAGATGACTCATCTTCTTGTAAGTGGAACACTTGCTTCGCTTGAGATGCCAATATATAAGGATGTCTTGCAAAAGATAGTTGACTATGATTCAGATTTACTAGTTTGAAACCTTCTTCTACTTTAACTATGTTACCCTTAACTGCCTATTGACACCAGAATAGTGCTACGGAAAAGACATTATAGTCTAATAAAATTATGTCAGTAATTGTACCATAGTACGAGACCAAATCAATAACTTGGGAGGTGTCTTTCGCACTAGACCTACACACTAATGTAGCTCATAATACACTCCACTATTCTGACTTTTCCTATCAGTAGACCATGTATGAAATCGTTCCCCATTCACTATAAAACATGTACACCTGCGTGCATAAATATGTGGACCATATGCCAATCACTTAAGTGTTTTTCCATGTTCCTCTGAATCAATAGGTACCTAACAAAGTAACAATAATGAGTTTAGAAGATTGCATGTAAGTTTTATTAGCACAAATACGAGAGATGTTAGTGACGTTTAACTTGCCTTTGCTTTTAACCAAGATGCAAAATTCTGAGTATGCATACTCTATAAGATTGATGCATCACGCCTGCATTTTACATTTGTGTCTTGTAAGTACTGCATGTACTCACTACAAGGTAAAAATATACGATTCAGTCTATGATCTGTAGTAAGTAAATGTGAATATGACTCACAACAATACTTACTCTACGAAAGGATCCACAACAGCCATATTTTGGATGACAGCAAGGTGTGCTATCTTTAGCTCTGTCTCAGTAAAACTGAATGAAGTTCCATTGGATAATGGATGACCCTCCAATATATAACAGCTCCTCTCGTACTCTACGTTTTTCTATCTAACTTCTCTTGTACATTAGTTGACTGCTTCAAAAATTCATTACAAAACTGAAAACAGTCCTCACCAAGATATGCTTCAGCTATTCACCCTTCTGGTCGTGCAGTGTTTCTCACAAAATCTTTTAAAACCTTCATTTACCTTGTCACATGAAAACCTGATTAATATTAAGTAATTCATTATAAATAGTGAAAAAAAATCATTCAATACAAAAACAAAATGTACCTTTCAAATGGATACATCCATCTACAATGAACTGGTCCACATAGTCGTGCTTCTCTTCCAAGATGTAACGTCAAGTGAACCATTATATCAAAGAAACTTTGAGGGAAATATCTCTCGAACATGCATAGAGTTTCAACAATCTACTTCCATGGTCATAATCTGTTCCCTATCAATTACTCTCTGACACAACTGATTGAAGAATGTATATAAGTGTACAATTGCTAGCCTAGTCCCTTTAGGTAGCAAACCCCTAAGTGCAATTGGAAGAAGAATTTGCATTAACACATGATAATCATGTGATTTAAGACCAGAAACCTTGCTGTCTTCAAATGATTCACATTTGGATATATCTGAACAATATCCATCTGGTCCTTTAAAGTCATACAGTCTCTTGCAAATGATTTTCTTCTCTGATTTAGACAAAGACCAAGGTGCTGGAGGTAGGTACGTCCTTTTTCCTTGGATACTAGGATATAAATGCTCTTTAATCCCTAGATACTCTAGGTCTTTACGAGCCTACAAACCATCCTTTGATTTTCCACAATGCAAAAATGTGGATATAGAACTTACACACACATTCCGTTCCACATGCATTACATCCTAGCAATGCCTTACTGGAAGCTCCTACAAAGTGTATACATTAAACGAAACATATAGCTAATCAATAGTTATCTTGATATAATATGGTAACTTTATTTTGGATTACAGCAAAACATACCTTCCAAAATGGTAGTCTAAAAAAATTGACCTTTTCTTCCATCTTGATAACTTCTCCTCATCGACTTTTGATTCATCCTCTTCTTCTGATTCGCTAGATACATCATCATTATCAGATTCTAATCTATAATACTCAGTCTTCATTCTCTTACTTGCAGATTGTTTACCAAAGTCGTTTTTGTAGATTTTCAGGATATCATAAGTTTTCTGACCTGTAAGTATTCTACTTTTCATCTTATGCTCAGCTTTTCCATCAAACCATGACTTCTTCCTTCTAAAACTGTGTGTCGGTGACAGATCCTTACGACGACCCATGTAGACATGTTTCCTACTAAACTTCAACCACATACAGTCTGTATGTTTCCCACATAAAGAACATCCCATCTTACCCTTAACCTCGCGGCCTGCAAGATTACCATATTCTGGGAAGTCATTTATTTTCCATAGGAACATTATCTTAAGGGTAAAACTCGTTTTTGTCAAGGCATCATATGTTGACACTCTACTCAGCCACATATAATGTAGACCCTCTATCAGTGGCTCCAAGCAGACATCAATATTATTACCAAGCTGTTGTGGACTGGGAATTAATAGGGTAAGCATTATGTTTTCCTTCTTCATACATAAATCGGGTGGGAGATTGTAATTTACTAACGAAATAGGCCAACATCTGTAATTCGAATTCTTCATGTTGAATGGATTAAATCCATCTGTTGCCATTCCAAGCCTCACATTCCTTTCTTCAGCTACAAAGGTTGGGTATTTCGAATTCATCTAGTCTCATGTAACTGAAACTATAGGGTGCCATACTTTTCCATCTGTAGTCTTGTTACTATAATTCCACCTCAAATCATTGGCTATTCTCTCCAATCTGTACATTCTCTAAAGCCTAGGGATGATCGTAAAATACCGTAGTACTTTATGTGGGACTCCTTTCCTTACTTCACCATTGTGCATATTAGTTTTCCATCTTGAAGCCTTGCACTTAGGACAGTTGTCGAGCTCCTTGTATTTATTTCTGAATAGACAACAATCATTGACACATGCATGAATCTTCTGATAGCCCATATCAAATGATTTTAGAAATTTATAACATCATACAATGATGTGTGTAAAACATTACCTTCTGGCAACATCTCTGGCAAGGTCTCCAGCAGGTCATTGAAGCTCTTGTCGGACCAACCATTCTGTGTCTTCAGTCTGAACAATGAGACTATTGCTGAAAGCTTACTATGATTTAGAGAAGATGGATACAATGGTGTTCGAGCATCTAAAAGATTTGCAAGAAAATCATCTTCTTTCTTATTTTCACAGTCAGCCTGACTACCAAATTCATCCAAGACCTCAGCAGCTTGATACAATTCACAAATGTCATCATTAAAGTGATGAGATTTGTCTTCACTATTGATACTTGCCTTAAGTTCTCCATGATGATACCAATCAGACCGCACCTTGTAAGACTTGTCAATTCCTCTTCTTACAAGGTGGTCAACTACTACACTGCTTATGTGATGGTCTATGTTACGACAGTCATTACATGGACATACAATCATATCTGCACCTCCCATATCCACAGCACTGCCCTTACAAACTGTGTAGCTCCTTTCTCATATGCAGGATCAGCTCTTCATTACATAAAGAAAGAAAAACTTATGAAGTGCACCTAACTGAAACCTAACCTATATAATCAAATAACTTACCTGCAAAGATGCACCCAATCCTTGTGCACCATTTTATGTGTCAACCCAAACTAAAACCAGACAAATTAAGAAATATCTCAAACACATACATGAACTAAAGTCAAACCATCACATGAATTAGATATAACATGTAGACAGCATGTTATGTGAAACACACTTTTTCTCATGTTTAATTCCAATTATACAGAACTACAACCAACCAAAAAATGAACGATATCACACAGATGATAATAGACAAAGAGGGATTGTAATAGATGAATATACTAGCATATAGTCCAAATTAAAATCAACTGTACTTGCTATCAGATTTGTCTTAATCAGTAAACTATAACCTACTTTAATTAGACAATAACTAGGGTTCCGATTTCAAAAAATGTGAAGATATAATATAAATTGATGTTAACAAGCATACAAAAGTATTATATATCCATACAGTACTTGTTATCATAAAAAACTTGTGATTACTAACCTGTGCATGTGTGAGGTAAAAGTATGGTTCAGCTTCGAAATCCCTTAACTGCACTTAGCAACACTTAGAAAAGAATATTTACAAGAATTAGTACAAGATACCATATACAGAATCGATTCAGAAACAAGTAATATGCATAAGTGTTTCTTAATCTGAACTGATTATCATAACAAATGACCAATGTGGACTTTCACAAACATACAAAATTATTTCACATAGATAAAATAACATACATTCGAGTATCAGAATGCACATACAAAACTCAACATATACAAAAAGCTAAGTCAATTCAATACTCTTAACATATACCAGATTCATAATTCAATACAATTCTAATAAAACCATTCAAAATCTTAAAATTTTAAACCAATCAGGGATTTCAAAGGACTTGTGAAGACTTGATGATGTCGGAGCACAAATACAAAAGATATCTAGATCAAATGAATTATAAATGAATAGACAAATATCAACTTTGACACTCAAAACCAGAACTATCTACAAGGCTTCTTAAAAACAATGACATATTAATAGGTTTCTGTGTAACCAATTAATTAAATTAAGAATCAACAAATCTCAAATTTCTCTTACACACAAAATCGATTCACAAAAACCCACTAATAATATATGAATCTCGAATTCATCTATCAGAGAATCGATCCACAAAAACCCACTAACAATATAAGAATTTTGAATTCCTCTTTCAGAGAATCGGTTCACATAGAGTAGGTAACATGCATTCATGGAATTCGAAAGAATATAGTACTTAAAGATATGAGAAAGCTTAATCGAAAATCAAAACATAACAAATAAATCTCATAGAACAAAAGTAAGAACAACATTGAAGCAAGAAGAGTCCCAAATACTTGCCTTCGATGGATTTCAAATCTGACAAATATTGTAGAAATTGAGGACAGCGACAAACAAATTAGTTTAGGATATGAAAACAAAAGGAAAAATAAATTTTAGAGACTCTCACAAACTACAAATCAAAAAAAAGATATGAGATTGGAGAGTAAAATCAAGAAGAGATGGATGAGAATTTTACCTGTCGTCGAATTAAACAGAAGTCGCTTACGAGAAGGTTTGTGGTCGCCGGCAAGCCAATTCTAAGGTTTATCAGAGAAACAATATCGTAGGTTATCAGAGAGTAAGAATGTCCTCTGTGTGTAACAAAAGAGGGAAAATGAGCAAAACCAAATATTTCACTAAGTGTTTAGGCGGAAACATCAATTTTTTCTTCTCGCTAAGATAAATTTTTATCATAGCGTACATGCAATGCTATGGTATGGTTAGCAAACTTGAAAACAAATCTTTACTAGCAAGTGAGTAAAATGTGCTATAACAAGGTGCTATCAATGCACACTTTTTTGTAGTGATAGTTGCGTGAAGGCCAGCCGACGATGAGCACAATAGTTGAAAAAAAGCTGAGGCAAGGAAATCTGAATTCACAATCCTTGAAGAAATATTCATACAATCAAATGTAACCGAAAGGAGGTGACCATGACCTTTGTGATGGTTCTAGCGGCCAAAGACAAACATGCACTGTAGTCTGGCACCTGTCAATCATACTCCACAAACACGCTTTCGAACATCGGGAAGGAGGAACTTTCAACGACCTCAACCACTAAAATATGTCGCGATAACTAGAGTTCTCGCCTTATTTAGCATTAGACTGATCCTCCTCCTCGTCCTCGATCTCTGGCCTTATATCCCCCAAAGGCTCCTTGTCAAATACCTCCTTAGCTTTATCACCTTCACCTCAGTCTTGTCAGCCCTACCTTGGTTAACATTCTCCTCGACCTCATCATCACCACCTCGGTTAGCACTCTCTTTGGCCTCATCATCACTGCCTCAGTTAACACTCCCCTCGGCTAAATCTTCTTTCCTTGTTCAGCATTCTTCTTGGCCCTGCCAACACCACCTTGGTTAACACTCTCTTCGGCCTTGTGATAAAGCGGTTTTTCGGTCTAGATCTATCAAATCATTGAGGTAGTGATAAGTAAGAGAGTGTCGAACCAATACTCAGAATAGCATGCAATCAACCTATCTGTAACCCTAGTTCTAGTTCAGCAGCCTACCAATCTGTCACAAAGGCAAGCTATGGTTTTCAAGATGAGCTTACAATCTAGCAAATAGGACAAAAAACACTAAAAGACAAAATAAAACAGAGCATGATCATTTTAGAATAGAGAAATCATCATTAAACAGAGCATAAACGATTAGATAAGATAAACAATGGAAATTAAAATGAA
>OVBA01006684.1:0-16377 GCA_900406435.1 Lepidium aucheri
TCACTTGAGCATACTCAAGTTGTGATACCACTTTTCCTTTATTAGACATAAACTTTACACTCGCATCCATAGGAGTGCTCTCTGGAGAACAATTCTCATAGTTGAACTTTTTAAATACCTTTTCAATATAATGAGATTGTGTTAAAGATATTTCTTTGTTCTCATGTTTAATTCTGATTCCAAGAATCAAATCCGCCTGGCCAAATTTGATGACAAAAACTCTTTTGTAAGTTATACTTGTCTAAGGTTGGTGTCAAACATCAACATGTCATCAACATATAAGCAAATAATCACTCCATTACCAGACTTATCAGCTTTGCTATATAAACACTTTTCTGCTTGATTTATGTTAAATCCGTTTGACAAAGCAGTCTCATCAAATCTTTGGTGTCATTGCTTAGGTGCTTTTTTAAACTCATACAATGATTTAACTAACTCACACACCTTATACTTATAACCGGGCATAACAAGCCATTCAAGCATATACATATTTTTCTCCAAGACATCATTCAAAATTGTTGTCTTGATATCCATTTTGTGATTAACAACGTAAGCACTTAATAGGTAAATTTCTTTATATCGTATTAATATATCATGATATAATTATCCTCCCAGCGTAAATATACATATATATATATATATATTATATATTTATATAAACTACCTATGATCCTTTACGGGTCATTAGCATTACCATCTTCAATAATAAATGACCCTGGTTTAGTTATCATGTTTTTACGTATCGTTATGTACATAACTTTATCTCAATTACAAAAAACTCATCATAATAACCTTGACATTTACTTGTACATGAAGTAACAATTCATGGAAACATTCAAACAGTTATGTGCATGATTCTATTAGTAAGTCTATACCAATTAATCCTGTTCGTAACTGATATGAAAACATAACGTTGTCACAAACTCGATCCGGCATCACTATCAACGAAACAAAATGTAATGGTTACACAAGAGATAAAGTCAATTACAGAGTCATGGATCCTCTTTAAACTCAATTACTATCACAAACTTAACAAAATAAATCACTAGAAATTAATAATTCATTTGAACAAAAAAACCATCACTACCAAAATCAACTTTGAACCAATCTAATGATTGATTCCTTAGATTTCATGGTGATAATGTAAAGGTTTAAATATAGTGAATTAGTTAAATCGAGATTAACTCTGATATCAAATATAATTTCAACTTATATATGATATCTATTTTTTAAAATCATCCCAAGACATTCTAAATTTAATTCAACAAACATTTTCTTATTGGAACAGAAAGACTTACCTTGATCCATTGCTTAATAAATATTTTAGAACAAATCTTCTTATAATTTTTTTTCTTCCTTTAGCCTTTATGCCTTAATCGATCATTTGATGTCATCTCACAGACAAAGACATTATCCATTGTTCACTAAGAAATACTCTTTAAGATTGTAGGAAATAAGAACGTATCGGTCGATGAACTTGGATGATGATTGAATCATGCTTGATAGCACTTTCTTTAAAGAGTATTTCGACCCTTATCTTCAAGCCTTGAGTTACATGAAATGCCTTCTAGGATACAACAATCAAAGTTCTCTTTTGTTCTAAGCTAAGGCACAAGAGAAACAATTAGAGGATATGTGTTTTGTTTATGTGTTTGATTTTAACGAATTTTTGATCTCTTTGATCTTTTCTTTTCTCTCTCTTTTGATGAAGAAAAAATGGAGTTTTTATAATGTCCAAACACTTACAACTTTTGAACCAACAATTGTGACTTTTAAAACAACCAGTTGTGATTTTTAAAACCAATAGTTGTGACTTTCAAACCAACAGTTGTGATTTTTTTAAATAAAAGTTTTACGTTTACAACCGTACAATTAAATATGACAAGCGTTCATATTTAAACTTAAGTAACTAACAAACAGTTATGTCTACTCTATATTATAATGTATCGATATAATTGAAACTAGTTTATCTAAATAATGCCACTTTGCTAAATTCTTCTGAACACATGAAGGCTGATATAATATGAGAGATTTATACAAAAAGAGACTGTGTCTCTAACTCCTTCGGAAAATGGTACTTGACATTTTTTGTGTATGTTTCTGTAATTTTAGACAAAATTATCCTCCGATTCAGCACACATCCTATTGTCTTTTTGTAGAATATTTCCCAATCATATTTGTCTCTAAAACCCAAAAACGAAGCATAAAAATCTCAAATTTTATACGAATAAAGCGAAATTACCATAATTAGTCGCGACTATGTTGAAGATCGTTTAAGGAAGTTCCACAGAATCATCATCGCCTTGGGATATCAGAACAATTGAAGGTATACCGAAGACTTGTTGGTGTGGTGAACAGATAAGTGCGAAAATGTCAAAATTGGGGCCTAATCCATACAGAATGTATTTACGATGTGATCTTGCAGCTCTTGTCTCAACTCCTTTCATGTATGTTGAAAACACGGTAGTAATATGTTTTTTGGGCATCTTGAGTGTCATATCCTTCTCAATGAAGAGGCATTGTCCTATATAATCTTTCGGCACAACAAAATCCCAAGATCCATCTGGAGAGCAACGCCACTTTCCTGCTATAACAAACACGACAGTTTCTATAACTTGATCCATTACAGAGCAACAATGTTGACATTTACTTTTTTGTATAAGGTTTAAAAAAGCAAGAGTCTAAAATCAAAAGTAAAGAAATGTCAACTGTAAATACATATTCTTAATAATCGTAACTGATATTGTAAAGTTTGATAACTTTAAATAAAAAAATATTTAAAAAATTACATAACAATAGCTCCAACTACAGTCAACTAGCATATTGAAGACACTAAATGGAGTAAATGAACACGATCTTACCTAACACTTAGATTCAATAGTCATCAACTTATTTCTCCACAATTTGTATGATTTAATGCCTGTTTTTGATTTTATCTGTGGTGAAGATAAGATTCTCGCCTTTTCACTCTGTTGTTTTGATGGTTCCCTTTTTATCTCTACGAATACCTGAGACCAAAACCCTAAAATCTCATGTATTGAATAATGTGCTGCTTTCTGATTGTCACTTTGTTTTATGTTTCTTGCTCAAGCTAGGCATATACAAATTTGTATATAGCGTTTCCAGTTTTCATTACATTGAAATTGGCTACTCTACTTAGCTCGGTTAGCATAAACTGTATAACCAACTCTTTTTTATTCATCACACATTAAAATTCAAAGCATTCTAACAAATTTATGAAAAACGACTCAGTTAACCATAAAAACATATTTAGCAAATTGTATTCATCATATCATAAATCAAATTCAAAGCATTCTATAACTCGCACTTAAAAAGCATTCTACAAGTGACAATCTAAAAGCATTCTACAACTCACGATTTAAAGCATTCTACAACTCACAACTAATTGAAATTTAACAACTCAACAATTTTATACATTTGACGTCAATGCACATTAAACCTTTCCCACATACTCCTCGTACAAACCCACATCATAGTCCATCCTGAAGTTATTAACCATCTCTTCTGAAATCTGATACATGCCCTCGACCAACAGACCATGGGAGTGCAGCTCAATCAGCTTGATACAAAAAGGCCCACAATCTCCAGACAGACTGTTTTGAGGAACCCACATTGGTCGCACAATCCCAAATTCACATAAGGCCAGCTTACCAATGTCTGAATCATCACACAAATCCTTAATAATATGTGAAAAACTTTGCAGACAGGCGCCATAAAAAAACACATTTTCCTCTGTGAATTCAACGAGATAAAAGGGTCCAGTATATGAATGTGACATTTCTTCAGATCGATGACCAATCCAACCCAATGCCTATTATCCAAATTCATAGGATAATATATAGTCTCCACATCTCCGAACCACATCAACGCCTCAAAGCCATCCCACACATTCCCATCTACATGCCCTCTAATCATACGGTGCCAAGTGAAATCTAATGACCTTTCACATTTTACCCAAGCTTTGTAGTCAAAACATTAAAGGGAAGCAAACATACAAGATATTAAATCAAATGACACCGTAAATAGAAAAAAGGGAAGCAAACATATAATTGTTGAAACCCAGGTTTGTGGAGTGAACAACGCAGTAAAGAAAGCCGAACCCTTCTCGGATCCGTCAAGATCATGCATCCTAGATAGAAAAGAAAAGAGAGTTTAATCAAAAACGGACTAGAAAAATAAACATATAAACTAATAACACATAGCAATATATAATGATCATCATTTCTCTCAAGTTGTTTGCTCAATTTCACCACTCAACGCATAAACCACATGAAACATGTCCAATTCATCAAAACCATTGGCAACACTTTTAGTCCGCTTACCGCAAGGAGAATCTTTCTGAGAAGCAAAAACAAATCTCTTTCTCGATTCTTCATAACTCATCTTAGCCCCTTTTTCCCTATGAACTGTAGTGGAAGCTTCACCTAGCTCATAATTTATCGGCAGGGAAGCCTGGTTGGATTTAGAGTATCAGATAGAATCGCATATGAACGCTGAAAAACAATCTCATGAACAACACAAGCCTACAACAAATAACAACAACCTCACAAACATCAAAAACTACATACATAAATTCAAAAGAAGCACGAAACAGAAATAAAATTCAAAGACAAACATGATCAATCACAACATCTCTTGCAAGAAGAACGGAGGCAGATTCCATAGCAGGTGACACATCAGCCTAGCAAAGAGGCAAAAAGCTCAACAAACAGCTAAATATTATATCAATTAAAAGTAAACTCACTTACTTCTTGGCCAGAGACATGGTCTCAAGGGACACACTTAGGTGGAACAACTTTCATAGGGTCAACACCATGCACATTATTGCCAATACCTCTAAGCCAGAATCATTTACCAAAGATTTGTTCACATGCCCAGAAGCATTTACAGGAGATTAACTCTCAGGCCCCCAACCCAGCACCACCACTAATACTGGATTACCTCATAGACTTTGAAGGACACCGAAAATTCGAATAATTTTTTCTTTTGCATCTACAGGCACTCTGTCCACACACATCTCCAGTATACCAATCTGAATAGATGAAATTGTACCCCAATGCAATCATGGATTCCAAGAAGGCAACATTTGGATCTGTAGTTGACATTTCTGGTACATCAACAACCGCACAATTAAGACTAGTAACCTTGAGCTGCACAAACAAAACAAAATATTAGTACATCACAAAGTCAATATATGAATCCAAATAAGAAAACACACATTATAATGACTATCAATGACCACAATCCTATCATTATGTAATGCTTTCAAAGGAGGCAAATACAAAAACTCCTATCTAGAAACGACACCGCATATTCATTTCCTCAAACACACTCTAACAGAAGTAGAACTGGCTGCAACAAAGATAATAAAAATCAAAAGCAAAAAAAAAAAACACTACTAATCATAGAATCAGTTACTTAAATACCCAGCTAGCGGCCCTGACCTAAAGCGGGTAAATCATCTCCTTTAGGCACCAAAATAGTATAAAAATTAAAAGGATATCAAAATCTTAAAAATCTATTTTTAGTCTAGCGGTTAATTCTTCTATTTGTAATTAAGGACTAAGTTCAAGCATTTGAATGTCGGTTTTGTTTTTATGTTTATATTATATGGTTTCGAAATATGGCCTTTGCTTTATGCAGAAATATTGATTAGGCCAGCCCTGTACCCAGAAAAAGAAAAACATATGACCTTATAAAACAATTCTCACCTTCCAAGTCAACCGCATCCTCACTGGCAGAATCTAGAATTCTGTAACTCTCACCACTCCGATCAACATCTTTTCTGCCATGCAACCCGAATTTCGAACCCCCAGGCGAGCACTTCTTCCTCACTTGAGCATCCACCATCAAAATTTTCACGCCATTATCATCAACCAATGTTCCAGACGATGAACTTTTCTTTGGACTCCGATTCTTCAAACTCCACCTCTGCATCACACCATCTTCTCTACCTAACTCATTCGTAGCTCTCTTCCAATTACTCCGTGTTTGTACTATAGTTCTTGAAGTCGCATAAAAATCTTCGTTTAAATGACGAAGAAAATTTCAAACAAAAAGAAAACTCAAAGGCAATAGTAACTTTACATATCAAAAACATTTATTTACACACCAGATCCTTTTTGATGCTTTTTGTCGAACATTTATTAATTTTGGACATTTTCCTTTAATTATCTCATATAATACTATGTTTTCAAAACAGAAAACATGAAAGCTGATATAATATCAGGAAATTAGCATATATAGCACACAAAAATTTATAATTCACAAAATAGCATAAAACCTAAGTATAACAATATTCAACATATTTTATACAATAATTGTTATTTTAACATTTTCATATAACTTTCAATTTTTTTCTTTTTTTTCACTCCTTCTCTCTCCTTCTAATTCAATTTTCAATATAACTTTTAATGAAAAACAATATCACAGTTAAAAATTCTTTTTAAAACATAGATTTTTTAATTTTCTACACACCTTAAAACTTAAATTTGTTAAAATGAACAAATCTTTTAATAAAAACGAATATATTATTGACATATTTTGTTTAGAACAAATATATATATAGTGTCTAATTGACATAGTATGTTTGTTGTTTTAAAATCATCAGTTTATACATATTTTTAGAAAAATCTCATCAACTTTAATTTATTTAGACTTCTATTCCTCCTCTTCTTCCTCCTATCTTTTACCCATCTTTCTATTTCTCCCTCTTACTATTCCTACTCCTCCCCCTACTCATTCTCCTCTCCCTTATCCTTATTTTTTCCTCCTCCTTCTCCTCATCCTCTTTATCATCTTCCTCCTACTTTTTCATTCTCCTTCTATTTCTCGTTCTTCTTCTCTTTCTTCTTCTCTGTTTTTTCATTCTTATATACCATACATATGAATACTTTTTATTCTTATGTACTATATGTTTTATAGTATATCGTAATTCTATACCATATAATATAACTAGCAACATAGCGGTACTGTAGTAAGTAGACTTGCTCAAGTTTTTTTTTCAATCCACTTAAGTTTTCTGCATAATTTTAAAGGATTAAAGTTGTAAATAATAAGAGTTTTGTGCTATTCTCTTAATTACTTAAATACATATGCTACATACTCAATTTAGTGTTTTGTGCTATTTCGCCAATTCTCCCTAAAATATTTATCAACAAAAGACACTCAAAAACCTAGTTTCATGGACAAGCATACAAAGCAATTAAAAATTTTTCCGGCCCAAATTTCTCGACAAAGGGTCTTGCCGTCGAGAAGTGGGTCAAATTTAAACAATTAGAAAGAAAAAAAATTGTTGTTGTCAACAAGTAACTATTGGGTTGAGCCCGATCTATAGCCTAACTTTGCCAAGTGGAAATGAGTGGCATTCAAACTCAACACTTAGTGACTAGTTAAATCAGAGACAGAGCAACTGGGCCATTTGCTTTTTGACAAAAAAAACAAAAAATTATTTCTACAAAATTTGTATTTTTTTACTTCCACTTATTTTTGTTTAGGGTAGTGTATATATTACTACGAAATTTGTTTTCATATGGCTTTTCTTTTGGAAAATATCAAGGCCATAATTTTTCTTAATTTGGATCATTTCCCATTGAACCGATCCTGAAGAAACGTAAAACGAGTATTAAGTTGCGTAGGATCCAATAATTGAATCCAAATACACACACGAATTAAGTGACTCAAAAGAAAGATGTATGCGTATTGCATGTCTCCTTCCCAAATTAATGCTGTAACATTAATAACACGCATTGTTTCATCACACTTTTTTTTTCTGTTTCCTTTAACTTATTTAGCTTACCAACCGGCTAGAACTAACTAGCTTACTAATTACTGAGCCATCCCTAGAGTTTTAGATTCGATGAAGTTACTTGCTTATATTGCACCTATTGATTTTTTGATCATGTAATGGTTGGTAGATTACCTATAAATTGTAGTAATGAGTTATTTGAAAGTCTATAGGTTTTACCTATAACCATCATATACGTAATACCGGCCTATAGACTTTCAAATTATGCATCTTATTTTTTTATTTGGTTAAAGTTCAAGTTATGTATCTTATTTGCTAGTATTAATATAACACTAACATAAATTTACATGAGATAATTTCATGTCAAATATATAGCTGCGGGAATCTTAAAGTCTAGCGGTTGAATAAGATTTAAGTGTTTATATATTAGCATGGTGTAGCTATAGCCATTTCTTATTGTCCTATATATATATTTAAAAAGTAAAATAGTATATTATGAATATAATGCATGTAATTAAAACTATTATATCTATCATGGATCCTTCTGGTATAGGTAGAACTGAGAATTACATGCAACAATAATTAATTTCCTCTTCGATTTTTAGGAGTTAATATTTTTTTGTCAATAATTAAATTGACAAATCCAATCCATAGTAACCCGCAAACATCTAATAATATCACATAAATAAAATGTAACTTTTTGAGATCGAATTTGGGTAAAGAAAACAACCTAGAAATATTTCTGGGATTTATATATATGGGTTAGTTTTTTTTAACGTCAAATATGATATTAATTATGAAATACCAACGAAAACATTCTTTTCGTTGGTGATCAAACCGTAAATGATGTGTCTAGGTTTGATTACAACCAAAAGATTAACCATGTCCAAAAGGTAAACAAACATGCTAAAAACTTATAAAACTTAAAGAGTCCTTTCTTACAATATAAAGTAAACAAACTCGCATGAAAAGATACGGACTTGGAGCTTGTCTTAGAATGATCGCGGGGACTTGAAGCTTGGTTCCTCCGTGGCATCCGGGTACCGCTTTCTCTTTGTTTCACAGTTGATGAGGAATGCAATTTCATCTTGGTCAGATGTTGTGGCTAAGTCCAACTCCATCTCCGCATTAAAGGTCGTAAACTTCTCATTGTTAAACCTAATATCTCTAACCGTGTCCCAAATTGTTGTTATACCATCGGAAATATTGGCTGTAGTTTGAGAAAGGTACCTTGTGTTTTGTGTGGGAGCCAAGGGCTGAGGAGTAGATGCCCTTGTTGGTTGAGTATCTATTGGTTGAGTAGTTGGTGAAGAGGTCTCCAAGTGGTCTCATTAGTTTCAACCTCAAGAAGATAATCGTCAGGTGTTGGTACATAAGTACACAAGGTCGTGTCGTGTGTGAGCTTTTGACAATTCAAGCAGAAATTGGTGATACCCTCGTAGTGGAAGAAAACATGTAAGCGTTCACCATTTTGGAACCTTACTGGCTTGAAAAACTTGAGTCGCTCAAATGGATCTATGTTGACTTTAGCCCGTATGGTTGATGCTCTTGTCACCAAGTGATTTTGCACATCCACCTCGACGACTTCTCCAATAGCTCTTGCGATCAACCTTGTTGTCATTGGTGACGCGTATTGGAGAGGAAGATCATGGATTTGGATCCAAAGTGGGAGTGAACAAAAGAAGAGACTTGAATCAATGGGTTGCCAACGTTGTACAAGCACTATCCATCCATTGTATGCAATTGGTTGACAACGTAGGATGGAAATTAAATCCGTTTCTGAGGAAAAATGAACTGCACGAAGTCATGATAAATGATTCGGCTAAACACCCTCGTGTCCATAAGCCATGCTCTTGAAAGATCTATAGCCATCATCTCCAAATGTTGTTTCGCATAGTTTAGCGGCCGTGCCACCAAACTCAACCAACTCATTTCTTGTGTGCTATAGTATGCGTAGTAGGGGATAAAGATATCATCATCCCTCCTTCCCATGTGGAATTGGCCAATAGCCACCCAAAAATTGTCCACCATTGTCGAGTACTCAAGTTTTCTGTTTAGTGAGAGAGAGAAGAAGGAAAGGAGAGTTTTTGACGTCATGCCTTCTGTTTGCTTCAGTTTTAAATGTGCAAACTGAGGGTTGAAGTATCCTCTCGTGCTCCATTTGTCTTCTCATTCTTTCGGTCTCGAGATATGATCTTCACTTCCAATGCATGTTGGACAAGTGTACACTTAAGCCGCCTAAATATTTTTTGTATAAGCTCGAAGATACAGTTGTTGCAAGGGAACATTTGTGATTGGTGAGTGCATGGGGAGATGACACATGCTGTGATCTGAAGTGAGGAAGGCTTGGAGATTGGAAAGGTCGTAATCATTAGCTGTTTAGGGGAGTGTGAGAGTGGTTTGGAGCTTGGCGTGTGAAGATGGCTAAGTTTATTGGTTAGTGCAACATTGTGCATGCTAATCAATTGTAATGATTAGCGACCAAGATTTGGGCCTAATCATTGGAGTTAATGAGCTTTTAATGGCCATTTAAGGCCCATTAATGATGTTGCAGCCAAAATGATTGACAAGTGAGCTTCCGCATACTTTGTGAGAGTTGTAACTCAACTTGTGTCACTAGGTAGCTATTTGGTGAAAGGAGGCTTAGCTTAGTTGGCTATTAGGGTAATAGGGATAAAGATCTTGCATACCCTTTTAGCATTTCTGGTGCTGCATATTCATGAGGTCCTTCCTGATCCGTTTCCTAGTGAGTGTGTTGCCTCCTCCATTTCCATTCACCAAGTAGAAGTGTTGTACCAAGTTTCTTTGTGTTCCATAGTGGTCTTGTTCTTTGTTATAGGACACAAGCAGTTGAATAATTTCTGATGAACCTTGATCTCCTGTTTTGTTTCTTGGGTCTGATCAATTTAGTTTGGTCATTTCTTTTCCATGTCTTTCAATAGCTTCATCCAATCATCCAACTTTATCTTTCAGTTAGTGCCTTGTGCATGCTCTGTTTTGTAGTGTGCCCACTCTTTTAATCCTCTTGTTATGTTGCATTGGGTCCTTTGTTCCTCCTCTTTGCAGGGGTTCAAAGTTGTATTGTAGTTCCTTGCTCTGTCCTTGGAAGTTCTAGTTTTGTATTTGGGTGATGCGTCCTTGAGTTCTTATGATATTCCTTGTTGAATTTCTTCATTAGAGCCTCATCCAGCCGTGAAATTGTAACCAACATCAGCATTTTCTCTGTCTAGCTATATTTTGCATGTCCTGCTTCAGCTCCCTAACTACTTGCAATACAGATGGATTTTGTGAAGCTAATCCTGTATCCTTCGATTCGTATTCTGGTGATCAAACAATCTTTGTTGTGTCCACTTCTTGTTAATCAGGTTAGAAATCTGTATTTTGTCGCCATCGATGATCTTGCATGTTGATAGAATTATTTGCAGGGAAGAGTTCTCTCAGACTTCACCCCTAGATCGGAGTTTTGATCTTCTTCACAATCTGTTTGCATATCTCAGTTTCGGATTTGATCTTCATTAATTGGACCTCTAGTTGCATATCCTTCTTTGGTTTCACTAGATCCATCTACATATGATTCTTTAGTCCGGGATTTTCATCCTTATCGGTCTAAGATCTTGCCAATTTCCTCTGTTCTTCTCTTTGTGTTTGAGTACGGTGTTCGTGGATGTAATCGTGTTTATGGCCTGAGCAATTCAGTATGGTTTAAAAGGTGAATTCAGAGATGAGGAAGCTGGCTACAATGGAAATTGTACCAGGAGTTTACTCTTCCTCCCTATAGTCGAGAGAGAAGAGAAGAGAAGTCATAACAAAAACCGGGTTAGTTTTTCCAGCAATATTAATTATTTTAGAAAAGTTAGCATAAACTAAAATTGTATGGTCAATGGAAACACCAACACTTGATCGGAAAGCGCCGATCTCAACGTTTGTTTCGTTTTATTTATATAAACTTTTCTTACAAAAGTCTTATATAAGTTTCTTACAAACTCAAAACAAAAAACTCTCACACAATGAATCTCTCAAGACCTTTCTCTCTCAGATTCAACTCCTTGTTTACTTCGATATCTTCAAGCGTTAGCCGCCACTCAACGCTCATCATCTCACTATATACTAGGTCTAACCTAGTATCTTCTCGTGATCAATCAGAAATGGAAATACCTTACATAATAGTTCTTTCCATTTCTGTTTCACAATCATCTGTCTTGACAGACTTCTAATGACTCGTCAGTCTCATCTTGGTTGAACATCTCCATGTCCAGTCCCATACATCGTCATTTCTCTGTTCAGTCTCCATGCATCTTCATAAACATCTTTGTTTCTTTCATAGATGTATAATATTAATACTCTCTCTACACATATGGATAATTTATACATATGGATCCATAAAATGATCATAGGAAAAAATATTTTATGTGCATTGATATATAAAAATATAAACGTACACATAAAAACCTTCGACATCATGTGCAATCAAGATTCAAGAAAATCAGCTCTCATCAGGGCTTTGAATTTTAGAGACAAAACACATGCTTGGCCAACTTTTTGTTCTGTTTTGATCAACGAAAGATTTGTAGCAAAAAGAAAACTATCGAATACCTCATCAATATAATATTAATATTTTTTAGTAGAATTTAATTTAAAAACTATATACTAATTTTGGTTTTTATTGGTGAGAGACTCACTAAATCTCTTATTAATATAATATTAATAAATATCAAGAAGTTTAAATTTTTTGTCACTTATCTATTTTATAAATATATAAATATATTTTTTATTTAATGAATCATTTTAATATTTTAAAAGTCAATAAAGTTTTGTACGATTTTAGGATTTGATTACATTTAGGTATGTATTTTGTTTGAGTTTAAGAACTTTTGGTTGATATAATTTACAAATATCAACATATTAAATATATTTAGTTTGTCCCGTTTGTTAATTATTAATGCAATTATATAATCCATAGTAATGATAATAAAATAAATATATTATAGATTTTAAAAAATCCCAAAACTTTAATCTAATATTTTTTTATTAATTTAATTTTTAATAACTTAATATAATATTAACACATAATTTAAACGTATGTATAATAGATCTTGTTAAATTGAAAATTTTATTTTATAAGTTATGAGAAAAAAATAAAAATAAAATATAAAAATGATATAATTAGTTTTTAAAATATAAGAAATTGAAATTATTATAATATAACTTGAAGCAGTTGTAAATGGACATAAATCTCATGAGAGAAAATAAGTTCGCATGGTCTCTTAAATGAGAGCTGATTCTCACATTTTTGTATTAAATATACTTTTTTATTTTTAATTTATTTTAATGTTAAGAGACTCATTAAAAGATTAGCAATGCATATAATCTTATATTTTCTCATATCCTATTCAATAATTTGACATTGAACTTATTGTCTTGGATGTTTAAATAATATAAATATATATTATAAACTGATTTATGTACGGAAATTGTAGTATAAATTAAGGTCGTATATACATTTTATGGGAAATATTACGATCACTTTTTCACGCATGTTCATTATATATAGAGAGACAAAGGAAGAGTTAGAAGAAATCATTAAAATTGATAAAGAGGTTGAGAAAATAAAGCTCTTAGACGGAGAGAGCAAAATGGAATGGAGAAGATGGTACTTAGACGCGATTCTTGTGCCCTTAGCTCTTGTGATAATGCTTTGTTACCACATCTACTTGTCCTTCATGGTTCGAACACATCCTTTCTCTACCCTCCTCGGTATTAACTCTCGTGGCCGTCAGATTTGGATTTCTTCTATGATCAAGGTTTTACATCAAACAATTAATCTCCATAAGTTTCTTCTTAATCAACATTTAAAACATTATTTGAAACTGTGTGGACATTAGTCTGGGGTTCTGTCAGAAAGTACAATGATAAAGAAAACATTTTAAAACATAAGATCGATAATATATTGTTGTTGGTTTAATGTTTCAGGAGAATCAGAAGACGAACATATTGGTAGTACAAACACTGCGTAACGTTATAATGGGAGCTACACTAATGGCCACAACTTGCGTGCTCCTCTGCGCAGGTCTAGCCGCAGTCTTAAGCAGCACTTACAGCATCAAGAAGCCCTTAAGCGACGCCGTTTTTGGTGCTCATGGAGATTTTGCCTTATCTGTCAAATACCTATCAATTCTCACAATCTTCATCTTTTCCTTCTTCTTTCACTCTCTCTCCATTCATTTCCTCAACCAAGTTTCAATTCTTGTTAACATCCCTAGTTTAGACCCTAATCCCTCTGGTTGCTTTCTCCTCACGCCTGAACACGTTATGGAGATGTTTGAAAAGGGTTTCTTGCTCATTACGGTAGGTAACAGGTTGTTCTACGCAGGCTTTTCTTTGATGTTATGGACATTTGGTCCCATTCTCGTGTTCTTGAGCGTTTTGGTGATGGTGCTTGTTCTTTATCACCTCGATTTCGTGCCACAAAACAACAATAAAGATAAACAACGTATAATGGATTGCTTCCGCCTCTAATCTTCCGAATGGTCAGCGCCATACCTAGAACTAGGGAGGCCTAAGACAAGATTAATAGAAAGCGCTTTATCAATATAATTTTTTTATGTGACATATGTAATATAAAAAATTACTCAGGTACATAATAAACTTGAAAGCTTTTTCTATAATTTTTTATCCTTAAATAAATATACATACGTATAAAATAGAAAAATAGAACCAACTACCAACTATTTAGGTATATATATATATTTTGTAAAATCGAAAGTAAAACAATTACTTATAAACTCAAGATATTTTTTTTATTTCAAATTTAATATTTTCTTTTTCAATCATGATTTTTTCAATTTGTTTTTATAAAATGTAATGAAGATTTCTTTCTTTTTTTTAATATATATTTTTGATAAAAAAATCAATTTTCCAAAATTACTTAAAATGGTTCGAACATTGGTTACTCATTTATAAAGGAAAATTAGCACCATTTTACTACATTACATCTTCATTATTTAGGAGTCCTAAAATCTATATATTATTAGGTCTTAGAAAAATGTTTTTTTTTCTTTAGGCATGGCTCTGCAAATGGTGATGGTGTTCATGATGCATGATATGATGATATATATAGTACTGATGACGATGATAATGATGATATCATAAACTCCGGATTATTAGTAGACATGATGCACTCTAAGAGTTTCTTATTTATGTGGCATTGATTTTTATATGCAATTTTTATTATTTGGGCTCTCTAAAACCTAAGTACTCCCCAAGCAATTGCCAAATTGAACAGAAGCTCTCTCCCTCACTCAATATTAATGTTCCCAAATTCACGTCGTTTATAACCTGAATGCATTATTTTCCGAATAAGATAATAAATTCCGTATAAGCAACTCAAACATTAGAATAAGGCAATACGCTCAAGGAGAGTTGTCTCTATTTGCGGCTGTCCTATTCCATTCCATCCATAAAATTGATATTACAAGAAAACACGCGTTTTGCGACGGAAAAAAACGTAACAAATCCGTTGCAAATGGCAATTTGGGACGGATTTGCGACGTCCAAAAAATTGTCGCAAAACGCGTGTCGCAAAAAAAAAACACCGCAAGTTCGTCGCAAATCTTGCGACGGACTAGATTCCTCGCAAATCCCTCGCATAGACAGATGTCGTAAATTCCTCGCAAAGTTTGCGACGTGTTTGCGATGAAGGACCTGTGATGGAATTGCGAAGCCAGAGATGCGAGGGCTTTGCGACACCTTTTGTGCAATAGAATTGCGATGTCAAAACATGCAATGAATTTGCGACGGATTTGCGACGTATTTTTGCGAGGCTTTTGCGACATCGTTCTTGCGAGGGAATTGCGACGCCCACCTTTGCGAGGAAATTGCGACGAGCTGTCTGCGACGTATTTGCAATGTCTTCTATTGCGACGGATTTGCGATGTCTATAGAGTTTGCGACGTATTTGCGACGTCCATTATTATTTATTAATAATAAAAAATATATTAATCTAATAAAAAAAAATTAAAATATAATAATAATAAAAAATTCAAATTAGTATTTTAAAATATTTTACAAAAAAAAATATTCAACAAAAAAAAATAATCCACTAAAAAAAACTACAACTCCGGGTCCTCATCCTCAGAACTGGATTCCGAGTCTTCATTGATTTTGGAGAACTCTGATGCTATCTCCTGGTCTTTCCCCGCCAGAATAATCCACAACCTTTTATATTGCAAGTTCTTCTTCTTTGTCTTACATAGTGTTTTGTTTGTCTTATCAAGAATCTTGGCTTGACGATCTACTAATTCTCTCAGTGAGTGATCAGAACATGTAGATGACTGAGAGAACCCTTCAGGCGATAATTATTGGTTAATTCTTGACCCGAGTGATCCGGTGCGAAAAATTCTCCCCTTTTTACGGGGAGCAAGCTAAAAAAAGAAATATAGTTAACATTAGTATAGTAAATTAAGTATTAAAAAAGTAAAAAATGAATTAAAATAATCTTACATCTGCGTAAACTTGGTTCTTCTGTCTGGTAGTTAGTGCCACAGATGCCGTACTCTCACCACTACACTGAGTCAGCTCCGTGAACTTTGCAGTAACATCGTTGTAGAGCT
>OVBA01006685.1:0-15858 GCA_900406435.1 Lepidium aucheri
ACCAAGATTTTGTGAGGTTGTCTGAACTGTTCTTGTGACCTTCTGACTTGGAGAAGTAGTCTTCTTGGTGACACCTGCTTTAATAAAAACTGTGTCAGTAGTTGTGTTCTCAGCACCACAATAACCCAAACCCCATTTTGCTTTGTCGGNTGAGATCTTTTCTCCCTTTGGATAACATCTTAATGTTCTTTAGTTGTTCTGTAAGGCGACTTTCTAGCTCTATATTTTTAGCTTTTTCAGATTCTAACTCTGTATCTAGTTTATGAACCTTGTCAGATAGAAGCTTGTTCTCAAGTATCAGCTGGCTGTTTTTCTCTTCCACATTAACAAGGTGTTGACAGACAATTTGTAGTTCATCGACAACAGACAACCCCAGATTATCTTCTTCATCTGAGTCCTGGTCAGTGACAGCTTCTCGATCATATTGACTAACAGATGTCTGTCCTGTCTCCTTTCTCCCAGGCACATGGTCTACCTCTTCTGACAACTCGACCAGTCCAAATTGCACAACCAGATCATTGTTCTTATCTTCATCTTCTGTGTCACTCTCGCTCCAGCTTAGTGATGCCCTCTTGTCTTTCTGCTTTGAACTCTTTATACAATCAGATTTCATATGACCATACCCTTGACACTTGAAGCACTTTAGTGTCATATTCCATCTAATAGTTGGACAGCCAGCTTTAAAATGGCCATATCCTTGACACTCCAGACACTGTTTGTCAGATTTCTGTTGTTCCTTCTCAGGCATCTGTCTTGCGGACACATGGTTGTCCCTTATCTGTCCTTTTTTAAACAAGGATTTTGACTCCAAATTCTTATTAGCTTCCTCAGATTTTAGAAGTTTCATCATAATGATTTTCAATTCTTCTTCGGGAGATATGCCAACTTGTCCGTGTACTAGAAACTTGTCTTCCGATAACCACTTGTCTCTACATAGATACTTGTCTTCACACAGCCACTTGTCTTCAACAAACTTGCGTTTAAACAAGTTCTTGTATAGATCGACTCTTTGCCCAGCTCAAATACTCGTTGTTCTCAACTACACGTTTATAGCAACTTCTTGTTAAGAACAACTTCAGACATTCACTTGTTGAGAAGAGCTTCTTAGCTTGAATAGCTTCTTGTCTTGACAGCAACTTCAATCTTCAACTTTGGTTACGATGACTTGTAGATTCCTTTTCTTAATTAGCTGCTTCACCACATCTTCCATTTCACATTAATGTCTGATCAGTCTTCTGTGATATGTTCCTTAAGTTGTTTGATCAATCTTCAATGATATGTTTCTTATGTTGTCTAATCAATCTTCAGAGATCTGTTCCTCAGCTTATCTGATCAATCTTTGGAGATCTGTTCCTTAGCTTGTCTGATCAATCTTCAGAGATCTGTTCCTCAGCTTGTCTGATTAATCTTCAGAAATCTGTTCCTCAGCTTGCCTGATCAATCTTCGGAGATCTGTTCCTCAGCTTGCATGATCAATCTTCAGAGATTTGTCCCTCAACTTTTTGGTCGATTCGAACACTTTCACCAAGTTCTTGGGAAATGCCTTTGGCAACATAATCCTCTCTAGGAGATTTAGACAAGGATATCCTTTGTCCCGTATCAATACGTTATTTTCTCTAAAATATTGGTTAAAATGATAGGTTTTGCTGAAATTTATGGCAGTATTTCCTCCAATCTCTCATCTACTCTTCGCTAACGACAACATCTTCTTTTGCAAGGTGAACAACAATGAATTTAATCAGCTGATCCAAGTATTAGAAGAATACTGTTTGGCATCAGGACCGAGGTCAACTACTCAAAAGCAAGTGTTTTCTATGGCAGAACGATCCCTATTCAACAAAGAGTAGAGATTGTAAGAAGGCTCCGTATATCTAAGGAATGGGAAATATAGATTTTGTTTAGGGATTCATGAACGCTTTGAAGGTTCATAATTTGAATCACTATTCTATATTGCAGAAAAACTAAAAGAAAAGATTTCAGGATGGCAAAACAAAATTCCCTCCCAAGGAAAAAATTAGTTTTTTAAGATTGTTGAACTATCTCTGCCAATGTACACAATGGTATTCATTGGACAGCTTGGTAAAAATTAAGTGAGCCAAAAAAGAATGGAGACATTTGATTTATGGATTTAGAAGCTTTTAATATTGCCTTACTTGGCAAACAGATATGGAAAATGGTGTCAAGACCTGATTCATTAGTATCACAAGTCTACAAGGGTCGATATTTTTAAAATGTTGATATTCTTTCAACCGAAGTTGGTTCACGTCCTTCCTTTGCCTGGAGAAGCCCTGAGAACGACTCAAGGATTGATCAAGAGATAATCTTGAAATGTATTCGGCAATAGAGAGCATATAAAGGTCTGGAAGGATGAGTGGATTGACAGAAAACCAGCACGGTCTCCTTTACCGAAGGTTGAAGTATTTACCAAAGGACGTCCTTAAACCAAATGGTTGGGTATGGAAACATAGGCTGCTCCATGATTTGTTTGTAGAAGAGGATGTCAAGCTCATTGAACGGCTAAGACCAGGAGGATCTTGTACAAAAGACTGCTACACATGGGACAAAAACTCCGGAATCTACACTACAAAATCAAGCTATTGGGTCTATAAAAAGCTCATAGAAAATTTAAACATGTTCTCTTATGAATCATCCAAACGTTAATCATCTGTCATAAATGATTTATGATTTGTAATCTGGGTATGAGTTCAAAGGTTAAACATTTCTTATGGAAATGTCTTAACAATTGTATTGTTGTGACTGGAAATTTGGAAAAGAAACATTTAGCTAGAGAGAGCAAGTGCGATTGGTGTCATGGCCAGATTGAAACAGTGAATCACATGCTATTTGAGTGTCTTTATGCTCAGTTTGTGTGGGGCATTACACCGATCCGTTCAAGCACCGCCAAATGGTACAATGTCTAAATCTCTGTGTAAAAATTTGTGTCGTCCGTGTATTAACCTGTGAAAATGTTCAAGATTAAATCACACCGTTTGGAAAAGTAGGCCCTTGGATTAGTTGGAGAATCTAGAAATCAAGGAATATTTCTAAGAAGAACAAGCTATAACGTGGAGGAATTGGGTACTAGATCGGAGATACTTAAATCGATGCCCATGAACTGACAGATGGTGATTGGTGTGGTGTAGGATGGCTGTTGAGAGACCATGTTGGTGATGTGAGATGGATTGGCTTCTAGGCTCTTCCAGTAACATGTTCATGTATTGAAGTAGAGGCAGAAGCATTACGATGGGCCATTGTGATAGTTTTGAACTTTGGCTTTAGTAATTCGGTATTTGAGTCAGATTCCAAAGAGCTGATTAAAGTGTTGAAGGGACAGCAAGGCTGGTCAGGGCTAAAACCGATCATAGAAAATATTAAATGCCTCATAACAATGAGATGACATTTCAATCAAGTTCCATGTACGAGGGGAATAAAGTTGCCGATCGAATAGCTATGATGTCTATGACTTTTGGGTCATATGAACCAAAGTTGAATTCGATTGTGTCATAATGGATTAAACCATTAGTGGTTGATGATAAAAAGTGCATTGAGACAAACGAGTAACTGAAATAAATTGAATTGAGATAATTAAAAAGAAAATAGTCTAGGGTTGAATGAATATGAAGTATTATTGACTGGTAATATCGAGAAGCTTTTATAATTTGTGTTTGTATAAAAAGTTTGGGAAATTTACTTAAATAACCTACTTTATTTTATAAATTATTTAAATAATTTACATTTTTTATAATTACTTATATAACTTATTTTTTTTCTAATATCTTTAATTATCAAAATATCTATTTCCTTTATAAAAATAAAAATAAAAATAATTTATCATTTTTAGGTTAAGATAAATAGATAATTTGGAAACATATAATTAATCTCAAGCCAAACAATATGTTTTAGGGTTATATAATTAAAAAAATCTTGTTCTGTTCTAGTAAAATTTCTACAAGTCTGCGAGAACTTTGGCAGACTTTCTGCAAGTCTACCAAAAATCTGGCAGATTTCCTGTAAGTCTACCAAAAATCTACTAGACTTCCTGCAAGTCTGCCAGAATCTGGCGGACTTCCTACAAGTCTACCAAAAACGTGTCACACTTCCTGTAAGTCTGCCAAAAAACTGGCAGACTTTCTGCAAATCTACCAAAAATCTAGCAGACTTGCAGGAAGTTTGCCAGATTTTCGCAGACTTCCTACAAGTCTACCAAAAACCTCTCACACTTCCTGCATTTTTGCCAAAAATCTGACAGAGTTCCTACAAATCTACCAAAAATCTGGCAGACTTCCTGCAAATGTGCCAAAATCTAGCAGACTTCCTGCAAGTCTACCAAAAATTTGGCAGACTTCGTGTAAGTCTACCAAAAATCTGGCAGATTTCGTGCAAGTCTACCAAAAATCTGACAGACTTCTTGCAAGTCTACCAAAAATCTGGTAGACTTCCTATAAATATACCAAAATCTGGCAGATTTCCTGCAAGTATACCAAAAATTTGATAGACTTCTTGTAAATCTACCAAAAATCTGGCAGATTTCATGCAAGTCTACCAAAAATCTCGCAGATTTCGTACAAGTCTACCAAAAATTTGGCAGACTTCTTGCAAGTCTGCAAAAATCTGGCAGACTTCCTGCAAATCTGCCAAAAATCTGGCAGACTTCTTGCAAATCTGCCAAAATTCTAGCAGAATTTTTTATTTCAGAGGTGTAGACCGATCGATCTGTGTTTTTACTAAGAAGATATTTGTTATGCATTGTTTAGACCGATCGATCTGTATCAAACCGATCGATCTGTTATTAGACCGACCGATCTGAGGTTTTTGCAAAGATGCTATTTTTTCTGCAATGTTAAACCAATCGATCGATCTGTACATCATAGAATAAACATCATCTTTGCGTAACTCAGATCGATCAGTTTATACATCTTCCGATTGGTCAACCATTCAAACTATGGAAACGATATTTTTAAATGATTCGGATATGTCGCCAATCTGACTAAAAATTATTAACAAAAAATGTCGACGTTAAAAAGTCGTTTTGGAAATCCTAAGTCATCGCTCTTCTGAATCATCATCCTATGAGAAGATAATAATTCAGGATAAATGACACATCGTGTAGACCGATCACATGACAAATACAATGAATTATTCTGAAAACACAAAACCGATCGATCCACTGACCGACCGATTGGTCACGTTATTATATATAAAAGTTTGGTACAATTTAAACAAGACCGATCGATCGCTTAAAAGATCGATCGGTCTTGTTTAAATAGTATTAAACTTTTATATATAATATGTAGACCGATCGGTCGGTAATCAGACCGATCGATCCAAAAGTTTCGCAAAAGAACATCGATCTTTGATTTCATTGAAATCAAACATGTTTTAAAGAGTAGAAAACTCAATCCTAGTCCATATTCAATGAACAACACAATTTCTATTTAGGAATCACTAAAATTAAATGAACACAAACCTGATTATGCAGAAGATAACTCAGGCATCTTGTATTGTGTAACTTAATAAAACTAGAACATGAAATATGTTTTTGTTTCTGAAAAAATTGTAATAAAAAGAAATTCAACGTGATTTGGTAAATGGGTATTTTTGAAATGTAGGGTAAAATGGGTATATTTGAAAAAAGTAGGTTATCTAAGTAATTTGAAAAAAGGTTATGCTAATAATATATAAAATAAAGTAGGTTATATTAGTTAATTTTTTCTAAAAAGTAATGTTATTTTGTATAGATTCTAAGACCGCCTCCAACAAGAGGTCTTAGGAGGGATTCTTAACATTTTAAAATATTAAAAAATAAGAAAAGTATGAGAGAGAATAATTTGGGATTCTTATTTAAGTATTTAGAAAAACTCATTTTAAATTTTAGAAGACTCGAAAGCCACATGTCATCACATGATTGAAAAAAAAATTCTTAAGGAAAAAAGATTAAACAAAAAGCTAAATTTTGGTTTAAATATTATTATTTTATAATGAAGAACCTCCAATTAGTATCCTCATGGTTGGAGATGCTCTAAGAGTTGCACCATGATGCATGTCAAAACAATTAGAAAGTGAAATATAAAGATAATACATGTAAATAGTAAGAGTTGAAACTCGCAAAAATATAGAATTCTTTTTCTATGAAATCTAACAAAATAAGTTCAAATTAAAAGGTAATGGATCAACAGTTTATTTTCACCCCAAAGTTTTAATATAATAGTATGTCAATCTATACTTAGACCATCTATCTAATTGCATTTAAAGTACATATGCAAGGCCTAACTGCACCAAAATTTAGACAATGACTGTCGAATTTCACACATAGTATATGAAATCTATCTAATTGCACAAAATACTGGATAATTGTGATTTTGTTGTAAACCAACAATTGGTTACGATCATAACTGATAAATTATCTGAACTTATACACGACCAAATCTCACATAGACAACCGAATCCAAGTGGGTTAGAATAAACATTGTGTATTTGAGATTTGGTCGGGTCTAAAATTGGTTTAGGTTTGGTTAATTAGAGTTTTGGAGATCGTAATCAATAGTTGGTTTACAAAATATCATAATTATCCAGCAATTTGTGTAATTGGATAGATTTTATATAATATGTGAGGAATTTGATAGTTATTGTCTAATTTTGGGTGCGATTAGGCTCTCTATATATACTTTAGATGTAATTAAATAGATGGTCTAAGTATAGGTTGACATATTATTATCTCGAAACTTTTGGGTAGGAATAGGTCGTCACCCCAAAAGTAATAATATAAGATTCTACCATAATTTCGTATAATTTTTAATATTAGTTTAGTAAAAAAACTTTTATTGTCATACAAAATAATATAATACTAAAAAATCTTTAATACTTGATTGAGAATCTAAAAATTAAATAGTAATTAAAATATTTCATAAAAATAAAACTACCATAATATTTTGGTTAATGCTCTATATTCTTTTTAATTACTCAAACCCGAAACTCAAACTCAACTTCATCGTAACTAGAGTGTATCAAACCGAAATGAAATTCAATAAATGATCGAAGAAAAACCTAGATTTATATACCTAAAAAACTAAAACTAAATCTGACCTAACCAATAACCAAATGGGTATCTCAAAATATCAGAAGTACAATTACATACTTAAAAATTCTATTTTTTTATATAAAATTTATTATTTAAATACTCTAAATTATAATTATAAATTGGAATATATTAGTCCCTTTAGATCAAAATAACAAAAAAAAATCTGAAATGTTGTATGTACAAATAGTAACAGCTGAAATCGTGGAATGCGCTGAATTCAGCTGGATAGTAAAAAATAAATTACCAATTAGAGCCAATATATATAGGAGTTGATTTATTAAGAGACTTGTGTTTTCTTGACAATATACAGAGATACTCTTAATAGTATACTTTTAGGTCTTTATTTGGCACAGTTACCGAGGCGTAGTTTCTTAGAAGCTTTTTTCTACTTTCGGTAAAAAAACTTTTGAATCTTAACTCTAATACAACAAGCTTAAGAAAAGCACCCATTTAAGGCAAAGTTCTTCAAAGTTCATCATCAAAAGCTCAGGTAAGAATGGTAAATCTGACCATTAACCACCAAAAGCTCCTTGCCAATCAAGATCTCAAAACCTTAGACTTTATACTCTTTCCTTGCTGAACAGCAAAGCTTACCCTACTAGACCTCTTGCTGAAAAGCAAAGTGTCATTCTTACTCTCTCCTTTGTTGGAAAGCACAAGGAGCACCTCGTATTCGTATCGCCAAGTTCCTAAAACCACCATGTCTAACTCTTTGTAGAAAATGGAAGCTTCTTCAGGAATCAGAGAAAGAAACAAAACCATCAATGATAGAAGACACAAGCAAACATAACGAGGAAGAACAACTCTTCAAAGTGAGAATCCTAGACTTTGATTACTTAGATCTTGTCAAGAATCATACTTTAACTCTGATATGGAGAGTTACCAACCTGCAACATCAAAGATTCCTATCTCTCATTTCCTTTTTCATCGAGCACTGGCAACCTAGAAGCAGAGTCATAGGATCTGACATGGGACAAGGCCTCTTTAAGTTTCAGTTCGATGCAGAAGAAGATCTTCAATCTATACTCCGAAATACACCATAGCACTTTGCTAAGTGGATGGTAATCCTCCAAAAATGGAACCTTCTGCAAAATCTAGATTCCCCTCGCAAATACCTTTCTGGATTCGAGTCCAAAGTATTCCCTTGCACTTGGGTTTAAAATTACGCTCAAGAAAATTGGCTGATCCATTGGAAGTTATGAAGCACGTGAAATAACTACCTCTGTGGAAAGATTAGAATCAAAATCAATAGCTTAAAAGCTCGAAAAAATCAAATCGTTGTAGAGTTTTCAAATGGAATGGAAGTCAATGCAAACATAATCGATGAGAAGCTTGAATGTCATTGCTTAAGATGCTACAAACTAGACCACAAAGAAAAAGATTGTCCACTAAATGCATTAAAACAACCAGTTTTAGAAGCAAATGATGAGCACTCAAGAAAGATGTACTTTGAAGTTGAATCCTCTTTCAATAAACAGAAGGCTTGGAGAATAGAGAAAACCTCTGATTGTAGGCTAGAAAACAAATCATACCATTCAAAAATGCTAGTTATGATGGACTCACACAACAATAAATCGGGATCAGATGCTCAAGTTCCCACCAAAAAGTAGAAACCAAAGACTCAACTACTCCATAAGAGAAAATGATAGAGCTGTGAGGAGACAACACCTTTGGATTACTCCTTATCAACCGGTTAGGAGAAATCTGGATAAACAACAATTCAACCCTCCTTTTGCATTTTTCTAGAGAAATATATCCATCAAAAGAAGTCTCCAAAGCCTTAGTCATTAACTGAGAGAAAGACTTTGGCTCATCTAGATCCTACAGAACCCCCATGGGTAAAGATGGTCAAAGCACGCTGATTTCGGACCTCCCTAAGCATGTGGTGGAAAAAACCTTAAGGGGATTAATGGAAGTTATGGTCCAATAATCAACTATGGAGGAAAGAAGAAGCATCACGAAAAGTGGAACAAAAGGCAAATGAAATTGTTCAATCCAAGCATACTGATATTACAGAGGAAAATGACAATATTCATAACCCAGTGAAAGCTGAAAGAATCTCTACAATGCGCTGTTTGGGACCTTCGTAATCAAGAGAGGTAAATACAAGCAAATCAGTATTCAAGAGATTAACTCTGAAATGGAAACCAGGAAGACCTGCGGGGAGAAAATTAACAGTTTTCAGTCCATCAGTAAAGCCAAAACCTAAAATCAGAAAGAAAAAGAAAACGGATCACATTGATATGTCTCCCAGAACCAGAGCTTTCTCGAAAATCATACCTCATAATGAGGAATCAAGTAGAATGGGTGAACATCAAAGCAATCCCAGCTCAATTAACCAAAGACGTGACATCATATCTCATGTTGATGTTCCTCCACTCCCTCCAAGAGCAAGGAAACCTACAAACAAGAAAGAAATGGATTTTCAAAATCCATCAGCTCCTCTTCCTTAAAGTAATGAGCTGAAATTATCAAGGTTTGGGAAACCCTTTGACAGTTCATCAACTCAAAGATATCCATAAGTACGTATCTTTTGATGTAATTTTCCTATCTGAAACTAAAGACTTAGATGACGTTGTAATAAAGATTATCAAATTACTCAGTTTCTCAACTTTCCATTTAGTTTCTCCTCAAAGCCATGGAGGAGGTGGGTTGCTCATATGCGGAAACAGGACCTGAATCTGCAAGTTTCCACCTTTGATGCTAACCTAATTGATACTCTCATCAGACATGAAGACAAGGCTTTCCATGGTTTGTTTATCTATGGGAACCCGGATAAAGCACAAAGACTCAAACTCTAGAGAATAATAGAAACACTAACTAAATTAAGAGATGCACCTTTTTCTGCATAGTGGACTTCAACGGTACAAGAGGAAATGATAGGAAAAAGGTGGATCTCCCAGGCCAGAGAGTACCTTTGCATAATTTAGAATGTTCATCAAGGCTTGTGATCTCATGGATCTGCAACACGTGGGAGATGAATTGTCTTGGAGAGGGATCCTCTACTCCCATATGATCAGAAGCAGACTAGAGCGTTCTGTGGCTAACAGCAAATGGATGGAGATCTATCTATCAGACCATAAACCTATCATCACATGCTGCAAAAGTTAATGAAAAAAGGAATCTTTAGAGTTGATCGTAGACACATAGTAGATAAAGAGCTAAAGAATATTATGGACCAAACATGGAACAAATTTGTGGACGCTCCAATCAGGCAACGTACATCTCATACAAGAGTTGTAATATCCCTATGGAGTAAAGAAAAGAAAAGAAACAGTGCAAAAAGACTAGATGAATTCAAATCTGCAATTGAGAAGGTTGTGGTAAGTTCTATCTTAAACGATGTTGTAATCCAAAGGCTTAACACTCAACTCCAAAAAGCATACAATGAAAAGGAAGCTTTCTAGAAACAGAGAACCAAACTACTTTGGCTGCAGCTAGGTGACAATAATACCAACTATTTTCATGTCTTCATATGAGGCAAACAAGATCAGAATAATCTATCTATAATTGAAGACTCATAAGGCAGACAAAGTTACCAAGAAGAAAAAATCTCAAAGGTCATAGTGCAGTATTTCAAGTCGATGTTCAGCTCATCAGTCACAAGCATCAATAACACTGTTAAGACTGCTTTGGAAAAGAAGGTAACTCATGCAGCAAATGAATACCTGATTATAGTACCTTCCACCTCCGAGATAAAATTTGATGCCTTTGATCTTAATGGCTAGAAAGCACCAGGACCGGATGGCTTCCCGTAAGCTTCTACCAATCCAATTGGACAGCCATTGGTCATGTTGTAATCCCCAAAATACAAACCTTCTTCAGGTTTAGAAATCGGCCAAAAATCATAAATTAAACATACATCAAAATAATACCAAAGATCAAGGATGCAAAGAGAGTCGCAGATTTCCGACCAATCGCCCTATGCAACATATACTTTAGGATTATCTCTAAGATCCTCACAAAGAGATTACAACCTTTGCTACCAAACTTAATATCGAAAAATTATTCCACTTTTATGGCGAATAGAGCTATCTCTGACAATGTTTTGATCACTCATGAGATGCTACACCTACTCAAACATTTACTACCAAGAAACATGGGTATATTGCCGTAAAAATAGATATAAGTAAGGCATACGAACGACTAGAATGGTATTTCATGCAACAGGTCCTAGAGAGGATGGGATTTTATAGTATATGGATAGGTTGAGTTATGCAATGCATTACTTTAATCATTTATTTGAAACTAGTGAATGACACACCAATAGGTAAAATCTACCCACAAAGAGGAATTAGACAAAGGGATCCTCTGTCTCCTTACATCTTCATCTTCTGCGGAGAAGTTCTCTTAAGTTTATGCAAGAAAGCTCAATCAGAAAATAGACTTCAAGGACTGAGTATTGCAAGAAGAAGCCCTAAAATCAACCACCTACTTTTCACTGATGACAAAATGTTCTTTTGTCATGCAAACCAAAAGAGTATAGCATCCTTGAAAGACATGCTAAAATAGTATGAGGAAACATCACAACAGATCATCAATGCACAAAAATTAGCTATTACTTTCTCAAGACACACTCAGCAGCTCATAAAACAAAAAGTAAAAATGGATTTGGGGATTACACAAGAAAAAGGAGTAAGTAAGTATCTTAGATTACCCGACATGTTCGGAGAACCAAGAAAGATCTATTTGCCTCCATGGACTATACTTCAACAACAGAATCTTCTCCCCCTGTAGAATTGGTAACAAAGTTGATAGTGGAAACAAAATAATGGAACAATATAGAAATTCTGAACCGGAGCACAAATGCACAAACCCAACAAGAACAACATTACCTACAACTCGATTTTGAGATTACCTGTAACACAGACGCCTCTTGGCGAAAAGATCTCAAATCGGCGGATATTGAATGGATCTGGAATCAAAATATCGGCGGTAATCCAATCTAATCTATAGAACTTATCACCCACGTCCCATCCACCTTAATTGCAGAAGCCCTCGCGGCTAGATCTGCTCTGGTGGATGCAATTGCTCGTGGATTCACTCAATTGAAGCTATGCTCAGATTTATCCATCCTAATATGGAGCCTCACAACCCGAATTTTACTGTCGGAGATCCGCAGTGTAGTATCTGATATTATCACTCTCTCAATAGCCTTCTCTTCTATCGCCTTTGTTTTTGTTTCTAGATAAAATAATCGGTTAGCAGCTGTGTTAGCTAAGTCTGCTTTTAATAGCTTATGTACCATTCGATTAATTTATTATGGAAGTTGGAAGTGGTTGATAAAAAAAGAAAATATATATTGTTCCCGTAACTCATCTGAAATTAGTATAGTAGTTAAAATATCTTAGCAGTTTTGCCTCTAGTAAGTAAAGTATTTGGTTTACATTAACCGAACGAGTGCTGAATTGGTTTGCAGCTAGGGACATTATGATCTTGTTCACGTTCTAGATTGTGTTATTTATGTTACTATATCATAGAAATAACAATAGATTCGAGGCTCGTAGCTAGAGATGTAAGATGTATTACTCGACATAGCCAATTTAAACTTTAATTCTTGTTGGAAGCCCATTGGACCAATATATAAAGCTTAAGGCTTAGATAATGGCGGGTCTATGCCTGGGTCTGACTTTCCGATGCTCTTTTGCCTCTTTGTATGTTTTTCTTCCGTTATTAGATTGTAGAATTTCAAGGAGCGGGACTTTACTTGATAACTTTGGTTGATTAAGTAATTTGTCTGCTAAAGTCTCTCTTCCTCTTTTAGAATACTTGTCTAAAGTAGATGGAGTTTTGGTTTGGGAATATCTTTCCCCTGTAAATTAGCTTAATCTATATTTAGTTCAATATTTATATAAAATAATAGGAAACAAGTCCAATCCCAAGATCTTGATTTCTAAAGTTTAATCTTCCAAAGAAGTTATTATGCTTCTAAAAGATTAGTGTTTGGAATCTAGAATGATTTGTCTGATGCAGTCAAAGATTTTATCCTCTGATCTTTGAGCAACTTCTTGGAAGTTTGTTCATTTGGAATATCTTTGATATAGGCAATCTTAAAGAGAGAGAATCTTCATATCAGAGAAAACCAGACTTTGTTGTATCAAGTTATCGCTTTTTGACTTGAATGTTGTGCAGGAAAGTTCGTTGGTGATCTTTGCAAGGTTTGAACCAAAATGCAAATGGTGTTATCTATGGATCACCAAATATTATATTTTCTGGTTATAAGTGTCCATCGTTCTCTTATGGTTCATTGTAATTTTCTTATGTTCTTTATGTAAGTCTTCAAATCGATCGATTTCATTCAGTGAAAAAAAAAGATTTAGGCTTTAAATGCTGAATGCAGATCTTGCAGATTCCGTAGCATACAAAATATATGCAAATCAATAAATCATACACAATAATAAAATTAAAAGCTTCCCTTAACAATTCTGTAATATTTTTTCAAATGTTTGTCACAAGAAATCATTCTCCTATTTTTACGATTTTTTATGTTACTTACATGATTCCAAAATTCGCGTTTTCATTCTCTATACATTTATAGCTTAATTTTAAATTTAAAAAATAATCAAATGTGTTAAAAAATTTTAGAATGGATATAAAATGCATACATTCACCGAGATGAAAATGTAATGGAAAATTTGAAATTATGAAATAAAGAGAAAAAAAATATTTTCTGAATTCCAAACTTTTAGTACTCTGTTCAACATAATCGTTATTGCATAGATAGCATAGAGTCAAGAGAATATGTGGATATTGTTATATTTTAGATAGTATAAGTTATTTTTCAATAATTAATATTTTAAACAATGAAAATGTTTAGTTTTAAAAATTTATGTTTATTTAACTTTTGAAATAATTAATTGTTAATCATTTTATTAAAAACTATTTTATTTTAATTTAGAAAAAGTTGTCAACATGACATGTCATGTGTCATCTTTGTTAACAAATCATTTTTGTGTTATCTACGTGGCATCTACGTCAAAAACTTTAACAGTTCATTAAAGGAATGTAGGTTTTGGCTTGATTTTAATCTATAGTTCATGTGGTAAATTCAAATTTAGTATTAGTTCAAGAGGTTAAATTATAAAGTCTTAGTTCGAATATGAAAAATGAAAAGCAAACAAGTTCATGGTTGTTATATAGATATAGGAAATAATTACCTATATTGTAGGTATGATAATTGCCTATGTGAAAATATCTATATGTTCACCGCCTCACTTCTACTATAAATATGGAGGGGTTGAATAGCTTTGAGTTAAGTGTAACACACACAAACAATAATAAAAGTTTTGGTTCTCATCTCCTCTCTCGTATTCATCTAAAAATAAATAAAATAATATTCTAATTCCAAATACTAATTTCATAACACATTATCAGTACGATTAGCCCAGTACCAGAAAAAGGTAAAATTTAAATTTTGTCAATTTTATCTTTATACTTTTGTTATACTAAGTAACTGGCACCCATTTATATATACTACATATTTCAATTTAACACTTATGCTGTTATAATGTTGATATACCGTGTGGATGACTTGTTCCCCATATATTTTAAATTTAATGTCGAGCAGACACTTAAAAATTGTTCCAGAAGAACAATAATAAATTTAATATCCAGCAGACACTTAAAAATTGTTCCAGAAGAACAATAATAAATTAAATGTCCAGAAGACATTTAAAAAATGTTCCACAAGCACGATTAAAATAAAAATGTCCTGAAGACATATAATAAAATTTGTTCGAGAAGAACAAATCAAAACAAATTTGTTCAGTAGAAGAATAAATAAAAATAAATTTGTCATGCTGACAAATAAATAAAGATAAATTTATCCTGCAGATAAATAAATGAAAATAAATTTGTCTAGAAGATAAATAATATAATTCATTGTTATTGCACCATATTTAATTGTGTGTTTATATTATGAATATTATATTATTAATAACTTTGATAATTTGTTTATATAATTTTTCTAACGGTTATGAAAAAAAAAGGAAAATTTTTTTTTCTAACGGGTGTATTTACTGTTCATAACGGTAATATATCGATCTATAAATACATTCATCTTTAACCCATTTTCATCACTCAAATTTTTTTACATCCTTCCAAATTTTTCTCTCTAAAAATCGATTCATTTATTTTACAAAATGTGTTGGGTCCTAATCTTTTGTTTTGGTATTTTACTTTCCGCTATTTCTGGATTTTTCATCTGCGAATACATCGCTGCAGAATTTTGGATGAATGTTTGGTTAATTATTTTTACTTTGTACGTTTTTGTAATCGCATGCTTATTTGAATTTTATGTATTTAATCGTTAGTATGTTGTTATGTTGTATTGAATTTTATGTTGAATAATAAAATTTATTATTAAATTTATCATGCAGTAATCATGTCGAACATGGCTAAACTCGAGATCACTGCCCTTGAAATATTTAGAAATAGTTATATGAGATGGGCAGTTGAAGCAAAATTGCACTTGAAAGGAAAAAAAACTCCTTAATACCATCGATAAGTCAAAAACGACTTCAGAAGAGCAAAAAGTTAACGCTATTATATTTTTGGTCCACCATATCCATGATGGTTTAAAAGATGAATATATAACAAGAGAAGATCCTGCAGATCTTTGGCAATCACTCAAAGATAGGTTTGATCACCAGAAATATGTGATCTTACCGAAAGCTAAATATGAGTGGTTGAACCTCCGATTTTAGGACTACAAAAGTGTAAACGAATATAATTCTGCGTTGTTCGGAATTACTTCCAGAATGATGTTATGTGGAGAGAAG